>PQVD01000952.1:0-19323 GCA_003012265.1 Setaria equina
AAAAGAAAAAAAAAAAAAAAAAAAAAAGAATAAAAAAAAAAAAAAAAAATAAAAAAAAAAAAAAAAAATAAAGAAAAAGTAAATTAATATTAAAAAAAAAAAAAAAAAAAGAAAATTGCAAAAAAATAGAACTTTTTGAGTCTTTTGCCTCCACACTTTTTTTTTGAATTGAGAAATTGGAAATTATCATAATTTAAAGATTTTAATATGCTAAAAATCAAAAATACTGATAAAATTTCGGACTAAATACTAGTTTTGTATGTATTAAATATGCAGTTGTCCCTATTTAAAAAATTTTCACATTAATTCATCACGGTAAGTAATATTGAATGGTTCGAGTTACAGAGTAACAGCTGTATGTGGAAAGGAAAGAATCCATCAAATGAACACCTCCAACCGCGAACACCTGTTACTATTTCTCTGGCAGGTATGTCACATTCAAACAAAACTTCTGTCTCATTAACTGTGCACAGAAGCTATATATATATATATAGTTTAGTACAATGCAGTGGAATCATCGAGATTTACTTGCTGCCATAGCAATGAATCACGAACCAAATCATAGCAACAACAACAAATTATGCATTTCAGTTAGTAATTACCAGTAGTTAATCACTGGAATTACCTGACTAAGATACAACAGTGTCATTGCTTGACACTTTGGGATCGTATGGTAGCTTCCTCTAAATGAGATGAGACAATTTCAAAATAGATTAATGTTTTTTTTTTGCCTATCTTTTCTATCATTTAATGAATGCAATTCGACTTTTTATCCAACTTTTCATTTTCCAGTTTGGCTCTTTACTTTTTTGTTCCAATTAATTCATCAGTACTATATTCTTGCTAATGCTTGGAATGATTCTACTAAGTTTGTGCTATGAACAAAAATGAGCTCGTTGTGTAAGCGAGAGAATTGTTCAAATCAAAAAGTGACTATAAAAAGACGGAATCTGATCACTAGTTTTGAAATGATGCTTTTCTGGGTAACTAATTAGTCTGCCCAATTAATGAGACTGACGGGTTATTTAAGAGGTATTTCCATTGATATTGCAGAAATCAAAGACTAAAGTCTAGCTCATTTATGATTTACAAGGTAAGAAGGAGCAAAAGTGAAAAGATTAAACGTCAAACTTTCATTCCGTTATGCTTTTCATAATGTTGTGAATGTCTATTTCCATTTATTGAATCGATGAATGAAATGCTATTGAAATGGCTGGATCATCCGATAGATTGAAGTGGCTAACCTTTGAATAGACCGCTAATCTGTACAGCTGCTTGGTGGGACATTTCTAATTCATAATTCAGTGGTTTGATAAGCTCTATTGATCCATTGCTATATATTCTGAGATAATCTGTTGTTGCTGGAGCAAAGACAACATTTTCATTGGAACGAAGGTTTATCGCCTGAAGGCTATTTTGTTAGGACAGTTATGGGAAACTGCTTCTGATGAAATTATTCGATGGAATGGCAAACTTTAACTTAAAATTCAATAGCTATAAAAGAGAATTTAGGCATGCTTCAGTGGTAAGTTTATATTAAATTACACCGTCTTAAATAAATATCAGCTGATTGTATTATAATATTGCGGAAAATTTCAGGAAAAAAAATGATGGAAAAAGTGCCAAAAGGAGCATTAGCAAACAATTGAAATTTAATTTAATTTTTTGCTCCAGGAACTATAAAATTTAAATAAAAAGCTAACCTTTTCTAACAATCCAAGTGGATGATTTTCTTTCAGTGTTAACACAATATCATTCCCGAAATCTCGCCTACTTCGTCTAGAATTCTTATCAGGAAGCATTTGATGCTCACTTTTAGTTTTAAGTCTTTTGAATTGTCGTTTTGGATCGATCCTTGGACCAACCAAAATCCGAACGTTAGCGTGAGCTTCCTTTAAACCAAGGTTTTTTAATTTTAAATATTCATTTTCGCTAGATTATTAGGGTCCAAATTTAGGTTTGAGAAATCGTAAAAAAAAACTTTATAATTATCGATATTTCATATATTAAATATAGCTATTGAATGTGAGATCTGTCATTTCTTAAAACTGAAATGTAAATTCAATATTTCGTAATAAAATGCTCGGATTTGCACTTTTCAAAGTCACCTGTCCAAATGAATCGGTTGCAACAACATTAAAGAAATATTTGCCATTTGGTACGCCGTAACGACTAAATAAATCACCGGAAAAGGGTGTGATATCGAACGGAACATTTTCCGGTTCAATCCGGTACACAACAGCACCCTTTGATGTCCTAAAAAAATATTTATATTTTCGCGTTGGACATATGAGCCACCAATGCAGAACCTATGAAAGGATGGGATTAATTAGCACTGTTCCTTCAATTTCCAGTGAATTAACGATGGGTTAATCTCAGCAACAATTGTTCATATATCACTTAATGAGCTTCGCTGGGAGCTCATTAAGTTCGTCAATATGATCCGAAACAATTTGGCAAGTTTAGGAGTAAAAGCATTTCATATAGCTCTGTCGTGAATAGGTAAAATTATGTTTGCTAATAAATACAAAGGCTAATAATATCAAGTAAATAAGTCCTTCAGAGCTATAGGTGAGAAATAATTTCCGACCTGGAGATAATTTGTATTGTGATTATAAAGATGCTAGGAAGAATATCAAGGTTAGAAACAAGAAAGTAAGTTCTATTTAAAATTCCTTTAAAAAATATGTCACTCTCAAATAATGAGAAATATTACTAAACCAAAATTCCAATTTTATTAGGGAAATTATTTACTGTCATCATTATGATTATCACTATTATCAATTACAACAGCAAAGTATAGTCATTTGAAGTTTAAATTTATTCTAACATGATGAACATCTAAATTGGAAATGGGTAGTCAAAATTTTGTTGTTGATTGAGAATTTTTCTCTCGTCTTTTAATATTTCTTTCAAATTTTCTTAAATTCAATATGTCAGGAAAAGAGAAACCACAGGAGCCACTGATGGATGGTCTTATTGTGATTGTAAATAATGGAGAATATGTCAATCGAATCAGATATTTTATAACATGATTTCACCAAACAGCACCATTTGTCACTTCTTTAATATCAATACCTCGCTACATTTGGAGAGGAAAAGAGAGGTCGCTTCCTTGAAGGTTACGTACTTCGAGCACTTCACCTTCCAGCTTTCTCAAGACATAAAGCAAAAATGATGATGTCTTATGTAATTTATTCATGATTTTGATTAGATGATTAATTGATTCCCTAACTCAGTTTACGATTCCTGAAGAAATATGTTCCTTTTAAGTTGAACATAGGAAAAAAGGAAAAGAATGAGAGAAGAAAAATGCGTATTTGCAGGCTAAGATTTATATAGTCAATGTGCCATTAGGCTTTAAGGGAAAAGGAAGACATGGAATTTAAATTAAATTAGATTTTAATAAAATTAAAAAATCTGAACTCGAGAGACAAAAGATTTTCAAATTTCAAAGTATCAGTAATTTGGTATTAGAAACTAGAGATTAGATTTAAATTTTGGAGATAGAGACTCGATTCAAAACTGGTTTGCAAATTAATAATGTCACATCCTAAATGCGAAAATCATTGCTCATTTCCTTTTTATTCTGAAAAATGATCATTTTAATCAGAATAAAAAAACTTACTGTTCTTCAAAATTAATTAGTTGGGATGAATCACTAAAACCTACTTGGTTGTAACTCTCAGTACTGTCACATGAGGCGGTAGCTGGTCCACTTGTTTAAAGTAATTGATGCTACTGAATTTGGGCACACTCGCAGGAAATTGTTCGAAACATACATCAATTCGTGCAACTGCCAAGCGAATTAAATTACGTTTGTCCAGTGCACCAATGTAAAACGATTGAAAAGTCTCATCTGTAGACCTCAGTCTGCGCGAAACGTACAACTGAAGTTTTAGATCGAGTCATTAGAACTGAAACTCTCGAGGATTCATGTTTTTCGAGATTTTGAATAAATTTAAATCAATTATTTAAATGAATATCAATTAAATTCAACCTTTGCATAATGTGTGTTTCGCCTTTTCTTATGCATCAGTACAAGAGGCAACTTTGTTGAATTTGAAATAATTGATATGTGTAAGTCTAACGAGTTTGTTACATTTTCTACGGTAATTTCGGGTTCGATTGAAATCGCTGTCTCAGGTGCAACGTCGTTCCGTACCACCACTCTATATATATCAGCGGAAAAACGAGGGGTTGAACTGGAAGTAAGAACTGCTTCAATACTTCAATTTTGAGAAAAATAAAACATAGCCCTTAAGAAAATGGTTTCAGTTGTATTATTGGAATTCAGATATTTAAAAATGTTACAATTTCTTCAAAGATTTAATCATCGTACTTTCCTGCAACAGTCACATTGAGGATAAACAATCGTTTTGGTGCTGCGGTTTCCACTACAATAGCCAGCGATTGACCTTGCAGATCGCTAATAGAACTTTTGGTATATAACCTTGAAATTTGATCAGACCATTCAATTGTTAAAGCAGAGCAAATTTTTCTCAAAAAAAAAAAAAGAAAAAAAAACTGGAAACGGAAAATCATAATGAAATTTTGCCTTCTCTAACGTTTGAGATGCCTATCATTAAGCAAATGTTCAACCTATTATCGATAATTTGAAAATAATCCGATTGATCTAAGGTATGCAAGGAACAGAATTCATCCGGTTCACTATATCCATCTTCAATGAGGTCAGAAATAAGCCATTTGACAGGAATATCTGATCGAACGGTCAAAATTCTCGGCTGCAAAGGGAATTCATAATAATGAATTTCATATATATTATACATTATGTTTATGATTAATAGTAATAGTTTTAATAAAATAGATTTAAGGATAAGAGAGAAGACGGAAGGACATCTGTCTTGTATTCGGAAGGACGAAGAATCCGCCCTGAATTGTGTTACTGTGAGTTTTGTCCTAATTAGTCTTATCATTTTGTTATGATGTCAATAATTATATTTTTAGTAACTAATATGAATTCATTAACACTTTGGGTTATGAACAGATGATTTAGACAAAAACAATGGTAATGAGTTTGATTTGCATGTAGAGCAGTCAAGACTGACAATTTCTTCCAGTAGAATGGGAAGAACAAGGATTAAGCAGTAACAGTCTAAGGCTTATTTTATCAGTAGAACTGCAAACATTAGCATCCAGAATTGTCAAATATTCGAAGTGAAATGGAAAAAAGAAGCAAATGTTATCAGATCACATTAAGGACTATTCAACAGACTTTCGTAATTATAGCACAGTTCCATTGTCCCTATTAATTTTCTAAATTGAGTAATAACTTTTTGGCCAGTCATGTTTATTTGTTCCTTGGCTCAGCTCAATTAGGGCCACTTGTTACATTGTCCTGTTTGTTTTGTTCGATTGCTCAGTTATTCACTTCACAGTAGGTGGTTATTCAGGACTTCTCCTAACCTCTGCCTTCCTTCAATCCAATCTTTTTCCCACTCAACAACAGTCTATAATTTGATATCCAACTGGATGCACTGATATCCAGAATTAATAGTTCTTCATGTTAAAAGGCAAGTATTCAAAATATTTACTGTTTAGCTCATTAAATTAATTTATTTTCGAAAAGATTGAAAATTGATTTTTTACTAATTGGTATTTTATGACCTGCAAGATGATGTTTTTCGTGCTACACTTTTAATGTCGAGTAATCATTACTTATTCACTCAATATTGAAAGGAATTTCATTTGAAATTACGGAGAAGGATAATTTCATCAGTCGTTAGAATTAAGAATTTCGAATTTCTGAAATCAATCAAGCGCATATTCTATTGTATGTGGAAAGAAATCCAAATGGATTTCTAAATGGCTGTTCTACACAACGACCAAGTTAGGTACTACTTATTACAATTGTTAGACTAGTAAGAAGAGATAATTCAGTCCAGATTTAAAGGAAGTGGTGTTAATTGATAAAGTGGCTCAGTATAGCTCATAAGAAGAAGACAGATGGAAAGATGAAGGAAAATCGAAACAGGCAAACAAATTAATAGTTTATTGTGCAATATTCTACCAAACTCCATCAAATTATGATCATTCTTTTTCACTGTAAAAACTTTGAAAATGTATCTTTAGACTTTTATCTTAAGAAATTCAGCTGTGTAATGATGATATGAATTATCTTCACACTAGCTCATACCTATGGCATTTATGATACTGTCGATGTAACAATAAGCATTCTTACGCAATCCAAAAATATTGTCATTCTTGATGCGTGTTAATTAGATTAGACAGTCTGCCCAGTCATGTGATTATGCGAAGGAAATTATTGTCCCTTCAAGTTCACCTTTAAAAGAGCGTAGCCAAGGTGGTTATCACACTGGAAGAATATTAGATAGGTATAATTAACGCTTTCCTTTCTTAACTGGAGTAGGAAAAGTCTTGAAAGAGACACCGACTCTTATCGGTCAAGATTTTTTGACAGCAAAAATGGAATCGATAACGAAACAAACATCCATCACAGGTATTCATTCCCATACCTCTAGAAAATTACACCTTGTCACCGGAGAGAAAAACGAACAGATAAGGATGGATAAATGATGAGGACGAAAAGTTGATGAATCGCAAGAATTGTATCTTTATTTTTCTGTTCAGTACGCCAAATTTCGCTGCGATAAGAAAGAGTTGAATTTGAGATATTACTAAGCCACATTGTTCAACTTTAGGCTTATTCTGTAGAGTTGTCCTTCTGTTCCTTATCTATCTTGCGGGCAAAATTAAAGCTATCTTATAAAAATTATACTGTGATTTCAGCTCACCCATTATAATATGCAAAGATAAGACTTCTATTTTGGTCCTTCATTTCTAAGCTCTTTTTTACTTCAGTCATGAAATCAAAATTATGAAACTTTAGTGTAAAATTCCATCTTCCATTATCGCCTGAAAAAGGATTTTCTGAATTGCTAATTCATGTGTATGGCTTTCCTTAAAATTGAAATGGATATTGTAATGGGTGAGCTGATACATCAAAATGAAATGTCAAACTAATTCTTCAAAATGGCTTCAAAATAATGATCGCTTATGATTTTCTACCCTAGTAACTACGGGAGAATATGTTTGTTCGTTATTTTGGAATTATTTTTTGGGGTCAATAAGAAATGAATATAATTTCAAGGAGTAACCTTCAAAAACACAATTAGTTCATTTTTCTTTCACTATCGTTATCTAATTTCAGTAGTTACGGTGCGTGATTTACTGCCGCGTTGCCATTAAAATTGGGAAAAGTACATAAAAGGCCAGAAAAATTTTACCTTATTTTGGTAACACTGGACATCAGGAAGTAAACGAATGATATGAACAATAAGCAGAAGCCAGAAATCCGGCATTATTGTCACTTTTTTTGGAGACATTTCATTCCAAGTGAAATAAAAATTGGGACTTTGAAATGATTCGCAGGATGAAATTTATCATGATTAATTGAGGCAATAACAGTTCCAGTAGTAGTACCACTAATAGCAGAAAGTAATGTTTAGTAATGCAATAATCATAAATATAATTAGGAAAAGCGAAATAATGAAAAAAAGTAATAGCAGCGGATTTATGGGAGAGGAATAACACGTCAAGGCACCACAGAATCCATAATCGAAGCAAACTAACTCCACTTCAAGAAATAGAGAATCCTGAAATTGCTTTTTTTCAATTATATGAGATAACCATTTTTCTCCTAAAAGAATAAATAATAATAAATCATAAATGCTACATACATTTTTTTTTTCTTTGGGATATAATATATTATTCCATCAACTAAAATGTGTAATTTACCATTAGTGAAAGAGGAAATAAAAAAGATAGCAGAGTTAGTTATTTCCAAAACTACTTCAAGTCTGAAAATATTTGAGGTTAAATTATAAAAAGCAACTCAGCTAACTCAGCAAGATCTGTAATTCCTGTTTACAATAATACTGAGTTCCAATGTGGACAATAAATGGACGAAAGGAACGTTTTTAGATCGAAAAGTAATGAGTTTTAGAAAGAAATATAACAATAAATTTATGAGTTCTTTATGTCTCAGTGGTGAAATAGATACAGTAAACTGGGCAAGTGTCAAATATATAGATGAAAAAGTATCTAAAAAATATAATATATCAGAAATCGGAAATTAATTTGAAAAATGTGTGAGCATTTATGGCTTTAGGCAGCCGAAAAAAAAGGATGAAATTAGTTAAAATGCTTAAAATGGATAAGACGTATTTTCAAATGTAGTTAAAAATAATTTATATTTCTTGTTCTGCTCGACGGAAATTGCAGAAGGTATTGAAATTCGATAAATATTGATAAGATAAGGTCAGAAAGATTCCGGAACGGTGTAGATGGAAGAGAAATTTAGTAGTGGAATAAACGAACTTCAACAGTAGAAGATGTGAAACTAAAGAGTGAAAGTATAGAATTTCAAAATTGCCATCGATAATATGAATGAATAATTAATAACCAAATGAAAAGCTTTCAGAGTCAGTCATAACAGAACCGTTTGAAGGGAAAAACTCGAAGTGACCGAAGATGTCCATCGGCTGGATAACTTCCGGACAACCTCTGTGGTCATTGGGGTGCTGTGTGCGAAGGAGGAGCTAGTCCCTCGGCCAATCGGTATTAACTCTTTGGATCCGATTCCTCCTGCCCCAGCCTTCATCCCATCCCAGTCACACCCCGTAACTTTTACCTTGGACGTTTCCTTTCCTCGATGGATCATTTTCATCGCTAATTACAAAATTCATTCGGTTAAGAAAAAATTAATAACCAGTAGCGCACACTGAACGATATAAAGGATAGAATTACCCAACCATTTTTCTAATTTCTTTTCCTGCATTGACCGCTCAGCAAGCAGGTAAGGACACTTACCTGTATAATAAACAGACGAATCGAATTGTTGAACCCTCAACAGG
Organism: Setaria equina; assembly: GCA_003012265.1. NCBI lineage: Eukaryota > Metazoa > Nematoda > Chromadorea > Rhabditida > Setariidae > Setaria > Setaria equina. The sequence continues at coordinate 8,898 of PQVD01000952.1, forward strand.
TCATATAGAAGGAGCATCAGTTGGAGACACGTTGACAATAGTCTTGAAAGCTTTAGCAAAAAGTAATGACGTCAACATCAAACTTTCTTTCGTCATCTGAATTAAACCAATTGAATTTTTTTTTTCTTCATTTTCTTTTGTAACTCATATTGCATCTTGAAAACTATCATTATCTGTAGCATCGAAGCAAGAAATTGGTTTGAAATACTAAAAATGAGAACAGAGTGCTGAGGCTCTTTTGAACAATTCTTTCAAAGATTTGAAAAGGAGCGGAAAATTTATTAGAAGCACTTTCCTAGCACAATGATTCGAACGGAATTCAACTTCAGGAGAATTCCTCTTTTTTAAATTATCCATTGCAGACACAAAGGTTTAGTGCAGGTTTAAGAATTTTACTGGCCAATCTTTAGTAATATCAAATTTCTAAGAGAAATTAAACTGTTAAGTGTGAAGTTGAGGTTCAGTGTTCAGGGACAGAGATTTTTCCATCATTCTTTTCTAAGACAACAGTTAAAGTAAATGACTTTAGTTTGGATAGTTGTAAAATGTTGAGATAAAAGTGAAAGATGGAAATTTTGACGTGAAAATAGGCAGTAAAGGAAATATATAATATATTTAAGTAGACAAACAATTCAATGGGGACTTCTCAACGTGTAAACTAAAATAGCAACAATTACGAAGCATAAAACATTTTCATCTGGCCAATCAAAAAAGAAAAATTGTCCCATTCTTCTTTTAAATTATAATATTTAATTCAATCAAATCAATTTTTTAAAAATTTGAATGTTTTAAATTTTTTTTAGCAACAATAAGTTCAAGGTAAGATATTGCTGGGGCTAGAGATATTATGGTTCAGCGATATGAGGAGCTGACTTCCTGATAAGTGATTAGTTCCGTTATGAAAACTTAAGAATGAAAATAAATTTAAACCTGAACTCCAAGAACGGAAACTTTTCCTAATTCTTCCTAGTGTTCGCTGTCTTGTCAGTTTAATTTTTTATCATTATTTTATCATTATTAGACTCGTTTAAATTATATGTGTCTTATTATTTTCATGAAATTTTCACCTCTTCCGCATTATTTTCCTCAAACTATGCTGAAAAGAAAATACTAAATTTCTTCCATTACTTCAAAAGTTTTAATCCGGAAACATAAAGATCTCCAATTTGGTCTAAAAAACAAAAATATTTAGCTAATGTAAGACATGCTGTCAGAGTATCCTATCAAATAAGTTAAGTTAAATGCTTGTTTCCTTTGAATATTTGGTAAGCATAATTATATTGGACAGACTGATGAGGAATTGTATGCAAATCGAATATGCATATGTTTGCAGTTATTAATGCTAAAAAAAAGTTCGCTTTCTTTATGACAACAATAAATTAATTAAACTGTTGCAATAAATATGATAATGAAAAGGGAAAAAAAGGGAGCTTTTTACACAATTTAATACAATATAATAAGGAAGGATGGCAACGATGATACCATCAATAAATTTCATTAATTTTAGAAAGTTATCTATCTCAGTTAAAATATATTTTAAAGAATTTTTTTAAGAAATTTCTTGACATACTTGTAAGTGAAGCAATTATCTTATCGAATATAATTAGAGTTATCAAAGATCTCTAAAGGTAATATCAAAAATATCGCATCAGGAGGTTAAGATAAATGACATGGTGATTCCAACTTACAGAACATCATGCAAGAATATCAATTAGTAATCATTTCTGATGACGAAACATGACTGATTTCAAATTTCTTATCAGTGGCGATCCAAAATATCAACATTTTCAAGCACTTCAAATTTAATATACAATATAGGTAGCTTTAGACCATGGTCCAGAAAATGTAAACGTTTCGTACATCGGCATACCAAGCATGACCCAGCATTGACTTCTTAAAGGGAGACTGCACCATCCTTAATTTACTGATTACATTACAACATCGATCATGCATTAAAAAACAAGTGGTATGGTGTAAGCTTAGGGTTTGAGAATTGGCTAAACATAGTTTGAGCTACGTTGCACGAGTTATACTTTTTGGATTATTGAGGGTCATTGACAAAGTAGAAAAGAATAGTGAATGAATAGACAATAGATTAAAATGTGAAGTGAAGCGTGGAAATTCAGAATAGGACTATTGGACGACTCATCTATTGGTTCCTTATTTTCTTAGCAGGCGCAGAAAAAGATTTTTTACTGAAAGTCATTCAAGGCTCGAAAAATTTATCACTTGGGTCGTAATTTACTTAACAAGTGTACCTTCAACAACAATCACTCACTGCGACAAGTGCTCTGTCAATGAAAGTATGCTTTTATGTTATTTGTTATTTGTTTTTATTTCTCTTAATGTTTTCGAAATGATTAAATAAGAGAAGTTTGCACATATTCAAAAAATGGTTCAAAGGAAGACATGGAGAAGTGATTGAAACTTTATCGCTCTTCGTTTTTAATTGCTAATAAACTGAACTTGATACAATCCAAAATTTCTTGAAACCACTGTTATTCAGAGTGCACATATTAAGGGCCAAGAAAGAAAGGGCAAACAGAGGCATATGTCTGGCCACCAGGCGAAAAGAGCGGCCAAGTGAAATGTGATTGAATAAGAGACAGAGGATTAGAAAAATGAGTGGAAGAGATCTTCATCTAAGCAAAAGTTAAGACTTAAAGAAGAGGAAGAGGCCTGATAAGAGGAGAGCCTACATACAGGCTCAACAGTAGCATCTACGAGCTCGAAGAAAAAAAAATATATAAATCAAGAAAGAGGACAATGGGGAAGAATTGTAATGAACAGTGGTCATAAATGACAGCAGTAAGCAAGAGAATATGTAATGGACTGCCCATAATTGATCCATCTATCTACTGGTGCAACCTGAATGTTAAATTCAGGAAGTAGAAAGTGGAAGGGATCTATTTATGAAGTGATAAAGGAAGCAAAATTGTTGAAAAATATTTCGAAAAATGATAATTATTCTATTTAAAACATCCTCAGAATTCAATTTGACAAAAGCTGAAAGAAGCCTTTTATGGAATGAAGCTAGACGGTATTCTGACTGAAGCATCACAACATCAAAAATGTTTTCCACAAGACTAGTCTTTTGTTGCCGATATCACTCTAAACCAAAATGCAATACTTTGATATTTGTCTTCAAGTACCTGGCATCCACTACTACCACCTTCTTATTACGTTAGAGGGATTGACATCTGCAATGAATATAAATCCACCCGATACCTTTTCTGAACTTTTATCTTACATCTTACAACATGAAATAATCGAATTTTCAGTCTTTCAAGGATTTTCTTTTAAACTTTTCCCCATCTTATCCACAAACGCACGACAGATATCTGGCGCCACATATCTGCATCATTTTTTGGAAAATACGACGAGATGCTCAACTATTTTATTTAGAAATAGGCTGTTCGACCTGCATCATAAAAACAATTTACTGTTATACAGTTACAATTTATGGCTTAATTCGGAAAAGTGCAAAGAATTATTTGAAGCAAATAAAATGCATGCACTTACAAAGTTCTCTTCTCGTACAGTTTACATTCATACATTTAACTATTGGTGAAAGGAAATTACTTTGTACTTACAAGCTATATGTGCCAGGTTTCAAAATGTGAAAACTAATCTAAACTGCTAACTTTCAATTGTAAGGTGATTTTGGAATGGATGATGTGGATGGATCTTTTTTGAAAAATTCACTGATGTAAGTTCATAAAAGTATGATGGAGTGATACTCCAACCATGCTTGAAACTAGTACGCCATTTCAAAAAAATATCACCACGTGCCAGATGCTTCATCAAAACCGCATTATTATAGAGGAATATTATAAAATAATTGTCGTAATTTTGTAAATTTCTGAAACATGCAACTGTTAGCTTCGAAAAGATTAAAGCAAAAACCAGGGAAATCACATTTGGGAACGATTTTCAAGCAAAATTTAATTTAACATTCTGTCTCCAATTTTTGTTTTAATTGTACTCCATTAGCTAACAATCCTTCATAATGAAAGAATTAAAAATTTGGAAAAATCGCATGACCAGCATGACTACAACTAGTCTAGGTTCTTATTGAACTTCTCGCCATTTATGCCTTTAATCAAATAATCGCTTTAAGAAGCAACATAAAGAGGATGAAAAGTCCTCATTAAATTTCGAAATTCGGGGAAAGTTCGCTCCCTGAAAACATTTCCTTTATTTTAAAACAAGAGGAAACATCTGAAAATGATAGAAATCAATAGAGGAATCAGAAATGATCAAAATGACACCGACTTCAGCCAATAAACAAGCTTGCAGTGAAAATATGGACAGAAGTCCTTATTTTTAGTTTAAATTTAACTTGTAATAATGTTTTTTTGAATATCGGGCAATTCTTGTCTCCTTTTCTAGCTTTCTATATAATTTTTGTAAAATCAATATTTGGAATGTCATAGAAACGGTAAAATTTTCCAAAAGCTCCCTTTGACAAATGTTATTATTGAAGGAGAACAAAAACTTGTTCAAGATTATTCGGGATACTTATCATATCAGAAAATCATATACCTTTAAGACAAAAATAAACTGTTGTCTAGTAATAGCTAAATCAACAAGTTTTCATATTTTCTTTCCAACAATAAGTACCATCGGAATAAACTTCCTTAAATTTTACAAGAAAATTATAAATAAGAAAAATCAACTTTTTTCGTCTGAAATAAAATATATTTGAATCACCGGACGATAAACTCTCTGAAGTGATTGAAACTTTTCTAAAATACTCCAATGCTCTTATTAGATCTCGAATTTCTTTATATTCCACACATATTAAATTTTCATAAGAATCCAGACTACGGCTATCAGTGAGATGATATGAATGTAAAACCTTTTATTAACCTTTTATTATACTTTACCGAACAAAATTTTCTTACTTTTTTCCAGATTGGGACTCGATTTTTCAAATAATCGATCCCTTTTTCCGTTGCTCGAAAAGCATCTTGTCTATGTGGTGCACTTACTGCCATTATCACTGATATTTCACCAACAAACACTTTCCTAAAACAAATTTATTAAACGCAGCAAAAACAACAGGAAGCAAGAAAACAGGATGTTGTCTTCTTAAAATATAAAAAAGAAAGAGGAAAATAAACAGAACAGTAGCATCAGTTCCTAAAAGCACTCTTATCATCACAGCACATTTCCATCAACGGTCAACTGCAAAAAATAAAATTTTATGTCCAAAAATCCTATCAGTGAAATTCAACGTAGAATTTACAGAATCAATCATTGCATAATCTTTCTGCTAATATTAAAATTACACAGCAAACTATTTTGATGTCATCCCGTCTACAACATCATTAAAGTCCGTTCCAATCATCCTATTTGATGTAAATATGAGGCTTACCCCACTTTATGAAACAGCGCGATTCTGTCAACCGATGGATAACTTTTTCGTACCTCATTGCACAATCTGTCCATCTCTTTATATACCATTTCATCATATGCCTCAAATTCTAACCGGACAACTTCTTTATTATCGAAGTTATCTCTTGTTGTTCCTATACAGAAGAAAAAATTCTGACATAAACATCAAGTTCTAACCACAAAAAAAATAATGAAGCGAAGAATTAGTGATGATATATCTAAATAACCAAATACCACAATTTTAGAATAAAAAAACTGTTCATAACTGCAAAATTAGATTATCCAGTTTTCCAGTCCCATAATTCTGATGTAAGCAGTTTTTCTTTACAGATTAAAACAAAACTATTGTATAGCATTAACCTAAAAATATGGATATACCACCATCTTCTGGTTTATTGACAAATTCAACTGCATGAGAGAGCTGGAGTCCATCAGCTTGAATTAGCAATAGATTCTTCGATATTTTTGAAAACAACTGAAAGACAGCGATCCATGTGACATTTCAATTAGTTTTATTTCTAATTTAGGTATTTATTTTCCACATATTTTCTAAATTGAGATTTGAACTTTCCGACTCTAATTCAACCTCCAAAAGTGTGAAATTAACTGAAAACTGAGAAAAAAGCTGAAAAGAAAATTATATAGAACTATCCAAATAGTAGTGTAATGGACAAACAAGAAGGCGAAATCTACCATTTTCACTTCAGATTCATTCGAAAATTTTTCATTATTTCCATCAACAAAAGTTATAACTGCTGAACTACGAGCGAAATCGTAAGCATTAGCCAAATGCTTCCTGTATGCAGGCCAAGCAATTTCTTCCATGTAACTGAAACAAGAATATCGAAAAATATTTGTTCAGGATACTGTTAATTATTTAGTAATGCTACTTGTTCTAATCTTAAATTAGATATTCGAAAAATTACTGGATTATTCCTCTAGTCCCAATCAAACCCCCGCAGTTTAACCTATGAGAGATGATCATTATAATCATCAGAACTGACAAGTTAATTATTGCATGAACGGATGAAACTCTGCAGAAGCTGTCACTAATACTATCAATCTGTTCAGTAAGTTGTTAGTTATCAGTACTAACAAACAATGAGTTACGAATTTAAGAAGAATTAAGAAGCAAATTGGCTAAATAACAATAAATCGGTGAGGAGAACTTTGCAATATCCTAAAGGCATGTAACTATGAAAAGTAATTCTATAATTTATTCAGGAAAAAAGCACACTTTACAGTAATTTTGAAGGCCAAAATCATTCTAATAGAATAAAATTCATATATATTATATTCCAATATGCTCAGAATTTCAATAATTTTAACCATATTTATACCCAGGTAAGTCGGGAGGATCATATTCACGAGTTGCCCGTCTTTGCGCACACAAATCGTAACTTAGTGTAAGGAAAATAGACCGGTGCAAGAACTGGTGCAAATTGCCAATTTCCAGTATCATATTTCCTTCAACAATCACAAAATCGTTTTCATCACTAGCTTTTTGTAAACTCAACATAAATTTATTCGTATCCATCTGAAAAGATATTAGACGCAACATAGAAGCCAAGCCACCAAGGGATTCTTGATTGAGATTTGAAATTAATGCTGAAATTCCACAACTTTTTCTCCATAGATTTTTTTTGAACTCTACCTAGTAACTACCTAAAACAATTGAATTTACGAAACAAAATATGCACAAGAATTATGATATTTGAAACCCATTATTTCAAATGCCATCATTAATTATCATCAATTCATTCTACAAACTATGTTCAAATACATCACTAACAACAACTTCCTAAGCAAAAATGTACTGGCAGCTCCGTGCTCCCGAAGATTTCTTGAAAAAGTCAAATTTTCTCTTCCTGAAAAAAGTGTTTTCAAAATTTCTATCCACTGCTTATTTTTATCCAGATAAATTAAATGTAAGTCAAATAATACCGCTTTAATTGTATCATAATTGCAAAATGTAATTTTTGGATCTGCGCGACTCACAACTCGCTCTATCTGCTCTTCAGAATAATAGAATGCATCTTGAGAAAGGACAATTGCTCGTGCACCATCGTTAATTAGCTGAAAAAGATGGTCATCTCAAAGTAGTTTTAAAAAAAAAGCTTGTTGAAATTTTATAACAAATAAAGAGATTGGCACGAAAAATGCCAATTTCTTTTAGAAAATGCTCAATTTAAATTTGAAATATAAGTAAAAATTACTTCAAGTTGCAAATATCATTTTTAAAGTCATTCGTTGAAGATTATCAAAGTTAGTCAGAGAAAATTAATCATTTATTTCTTAATCTTTTAAAAATTCTAAAATAAATATACTGCTTTGATTAAGAACTCCGTGCCTTTTTTTAACTTTAATTAAAAGTTCTGTGATTCGATTTTGCTTATCATTAGTTACAATGATTGTTCCACTTATCTCTTATTCTCTGTCCGCTACCTTAGGAAGACATTTGAAAAAATGATAACAAGGAACCAAATGACAAATTCTGTACTGGAGAAATGAAGAAACAGAAGCAATCTTACGGCGGTGGACAGTGTTTTCGAAAGTGTTGTTTTACCGCTGTTTGTACAGCCAGCAATACCCAGAACAAAAGCACCACCACTGATTGGTTCATTTGACATTTTACAACGTTTTGACCAACGGATAAAATCTTTCACTATTTCTGTAGCTAAAATAAAAAGTGAGAAACTTGAAGAAAACTTAAAGCCAAAATTTTTTGTAGGAAAAAAAAAAATAAAACTTTTTTTGTAGCTACAGTAACAGATATTCAATTAGTTAACTATGCTGAACCTGCATTTATGCTTTATCAAATGATTATTTCGACCCCATAACGAAATTAGCAACCATTATTATAAAGGTAAAAGAAGATTTCTTCTAACTGAAATCGTTTAAATGTAAATGTAATATTTTAAATGTAATATCCGCAAGATGAAAATGCTTACTTGACCTAGTAATTGAAAGTGACTCAGTCATGGCTTGGTTAATTAGATCAAAAGTTGTCAATATCAATTCAGTCGTCTAAACAATGAAGTTACAAAGATATCATTCATTTAATTCTATATTGAAATACGAATGAAACATGAAAGAAAATAATTGAAACGAATTAATTGAATAGGTTTTCATATATTTTGGTCATATTTTTCCCCTCTTTCCTAAACGAATCAAGAAAAAACACATTTGTCGTTGATACATCACATTTGCTAGTCTGAGAAATTTTTTTAAAATCAGATGAAATGACTATTTTGGGTGTTACGGCAATCAAACCTTGGACCTAATTCAGAATAAGCAATGGAACCCAAAACCAAAATGAACGGATGCAAAAGAAGTTTAGTCCAAAGAAATGGGACTATATGAAGTGATTAATTTCCTTGTTAGACATACTATTAGAGTCATAGTAATGAATTCAATCAGTACACGACTGAAACATTTTCAGTATACTGTCCTCACAACAGATGGACATGCATTCAAATATCCTCGTTTTGCGATAACAATATTTTTACAAGTACAGTTAATTAAGCAAAACATCATGAAATATGCTTTCAGTTATTAAAAAACAAAACAACAAGCACATAGAAATAGGAAATTATTATCTGAACAACAAAAGCAAACAAACAAGCAAATCAGGTTGAAGAATGAATGTAACAAGCGTAAACAAATATACCTAAAAAAATTCTGTAGCATCTGTTATAGAAACAGTGCTAATATACTTTAAAAAAGAAAAAAAAAGACATAGAATACTTCATCGTTACTATTAAAATTAATATTTGGCTATCGGAGATGGATGTGAATAAATGGAGATATGGATATGAACAAATTTTTGAAAGTCACAAAAATTAGGGTAAAGTAAGAGCTGAACACTACCATAAATTCAGGAAACGCAAAACTAAAATCTTAGAATAATTTATGACAAGTAAAAAAATAAATTAGTTAAAAAGTCAGCACTGCATATGAGGTAAAATTGGCAAAACACACGGACCACAAATGTTAGTTGTCAGAAGTATAAAAATTCAACAAGTAAATTCAAAATAGATTACAAAATATTCAGTGCTGATTTTTTTGATTCAAACGCTTCAATTGGTATTGATTCAAAGTTTGATGGTTTAGCGACTGCGCGAGATTAAAGGGAATGATGAATGAAGACCAGATGTGCAGTGTTAACACTGTCAAGATGACCATGTACATGAAATGATACTAAAGGATGCACCACAGGTTCTTCCCATAATAGTTCTCTCAAAGTATGAATTATTTAAAAAGCACGGAGCCTCCTTCTGTAGCGAGATCCGAATGAAACAAAAAATTAGTGGGTGGAAAATTATTTGAAGTGATTTCTGTATATTAAAATATTATTAATCATTCCAATATTCTCTGACCATTATAGAAATAAAATCTCAACAAATCTCGGATATCTGTGCTTTCTACAAATTTATTTGGATAAGGACTTCGTTCTTCGAAACGGATTCCGCACTGACTCAGTATTCTGAAAAGCATATAATTAATTTCATAAAATCGAGGTAAAAAGTAACATCATTCTTCTTACTATTTACACCTATAACGCAATACTATACTACATATTTTATAAAAAGAAAAAGGGAGAAACATATGCACAGCAATTCATTCAAAAAAACACTATAAAAGTTACAAAGAAACTATCTTTACCAAACCTCATGAATCATGAAATTTCTGTAGGTTTAATCGGATGTAATAACTTACTAACACAGAAATATCATCTCTAGCAAACAGTCTGTTGGTAGATCGATAACCAGGATCTGAAAATCAAAAAATTCAAAGGAATATCTTGCTTCCTAATTATTCTCTTCTTCTAATCTCAACTGTTCACCCCAGCTTTTCTTAATTGAATAGGATGAATGGCTCTTAAGTCTAAAAAACAAACCATTTTATTTTGAAGCAAAAATTACTGCGTTTTATTTTTTTTTAATACTAATGGGATTAATAAAATGTAAAAGACGAAAAATGTAATGAAAAAAAGTGATATAATTATGCAATAATAATAATAATA
>PQVD01000954.1:0-27028 GCA_003012265.1 Setaria equina
TAGTGAATATATATATTCACTATGACTTTCTTTTATATTATGTCAAAGTTCATTTTTCTAATAATACCTGAGCATTTGTAAACAGATAACCAGTAAACTATTAATCAATAAATTTAAAGCTTAAGTTGTATTATCCATAATCTAGTCATCTCTCTAACGATGATATTTTAAAAGAAAAAGAAATGATCTTTATTGTTATGAAAGAAAAAAAAAAGGGAATCGAAACTATTTTAGCAGTAACTCTCAAGAGTACCAAGAAGATAGTTATGATATTGTGCCATATAATTTATACTGAACTGCAGTCTCTTTTGCATAAGAATTCACATTTAGTGTACAAATGTTGTCGATGGATAGAAACTGAAAAGTTGCGTGTTAGTCATTTCATTTCTCACATCTCGAGAAATTTCTTAAAAAGTCATACAAACATCGTATAGTTTACACTTTATATTTTATGGTAAATTATATATGAAACTGAGGTATGAACTGCTTGAATCTTAATGTTGTCTTCTTGTGGTCCATTGCCAAATCAATCAGCGATCACTAAATGCACTCACATCCTTTTTAAGGCTTAATTTAAATTCAGAAACGAATTATTCACAATTCTGATTATTGTGCTAAATGATTGCTTTTTCGAGATAACTATTAAAACCTTTAGTTATCGTGTTGAGCGCTTTAGCAGAACTAACACTAATTCACCAAACTAGTTACTAATTATTTAGTACATGCATAACTTAAGGGGTTGTATTAGTCTACGGTGCTATTTATCTTCTGCGAATTTGATTAGCTGTTCATTTTCGAATTAAAACATAAAATTTGCCATAAAAATGTGAACATTTACAGCAAGTTGTCTAATGATCGTTGGACGCATAATTGTTGTTTATTCGTTTTCAGGTAATGATGCTGATGATAAGGAGATAGATATATGTGGATACGGTAGATACATTTGATAACGAGGAGGGAATGGAAAATTTGAAGAGTTGTCATAGGCTACTGAGAGGAGGAAGGACTAACTGCTTCTCTGGCCAATTTTGTGATGACAGCAAAAGGAGGAGGGGGTGACGATCGAAGAAGTAATGCATGACAGAATACCTCTTGGAAGGGACTCAGGAAGGAAGCAGTCTTCGTTGCTGCTCCTTTCTAGTGTCCCTCTAGGCAAGTTGAATACTTTCCTTTGAAGGTCCACTTAACATATCACTCTAGGAAGCTATTATGCTAGTGCTTAAGCGCTTGGACTGCTGAAGCTTACAGAAAGAGACCAGTTTGAAGGAGAGTGATATGTTATAGGTGAAAGAATGCTTCGAGATGTAATGTATTGATGCAGTACTTCAAAGGATTGGCAGCAGAAAAAAGGGACGGACCTGGTCGCAGCTACCTTGGAGATAACTTAGAGTAGACATGAAATATTGAATTTAACAGTGAATTGAAACAATTATAAGAGAAAGCAATCAAAGGCAATTACTTCATCAACACTGTCTCTTTATTAGCCTTTAACATAATAATCTTTTACGTTGTCATCATCGCTGCACTACATTCATCATAATTATAATAGCTAGTATTATGACTATTCAATTCCATCTTTACAGCTATCATCTTTGTCACTTCTTCATTACAGTTTCTGAAGTTCTGTAGAGATCTACTTCATATTATACACAGTATTCACGCTGGCAATTGTCAGAGTTTGCTGCTAGCGGATAAATGAGATTTAAGAGCTTCATAAGCTAACGATGCTTGTTCATTTTAAAATAAGAAAAGTCCTTATTTTAAGTTGTTATTCATTATTATTATTTCTCAGTGGCTCCCTGAAACTACAACTGTAATCCATCTAGTAATACATTTATTATATCTACTCCTATCAGATTTAGCTGATTCATGGACTTATAAAAGATGAAAGAAATACCCTTCATCTCTTCTTTATCTCTAACAGACTAGGTCCAAAAATTGGTTCAGGATGACTACCTAGGCTTCTATTCAAGATAAAACTCAAATGATGCAACGTCTAGAAGTATTTGAATTATCTTACCATGGAATTGTGAATTTGTATTGTTTATTATATGGAACACTAATACCAATATCGAATTAGAGTATATTGCATCATGAGAAAAAACAAATGAAATGTAAAGTCGGTGATGTTTGCAGGATGATCATTTATTGTAACAAATAAAAAAGCGTGAAGTAAAATTTCATGATATTTCAAATAATTTAATTATAAAGTCCAAGAGAACCTATTTTCTTTTTAAATAGTTAAATTAAGGGAAATTCTCAAGAAAGCTTTTTATTCATTCAATACATTCTAATGTAATAATGCCATGCTGCTGAAATTTTATTCTTTCTTATTTTACACTAAAGTTTTCATTTTGAAATCGATGTGACAAAAACCATTTCAGGAAGGAGAAAATGACGCCAATGCACTGTTGTTGCTCAATTTGATCCGTCCATTATCTAGTTCTGAAAAGAATTTCAACATACTGGTGCGATCTGTTCAACAAAAAGTTAGACGCTATTCATTTTCTGAATTATTGTAAAAGCATTCTTTTGATTATATTTCCTCAAATAATATTTTTTCTGAAAGTAGAGATCAATTAGTGAATATATTTTGGAAGTAGTAGAGGAGATCAGATAAACGTGGTTTCTATAGAAGCATTGAATCCTTCTACCAAGATTGTCTAGTAATTAGTTGAACTTTAATTTTTGATTCCCCTATTCAAGTATCTTCAACGTCGTAGATGATTCTTGCTAACAATTTTGAACGGTTTAGGAATTTTTGATCATTGGTTTAAAAAATTTGCCAAAAACTATAGCGGACTCAATCAGCTGAGTAACTACCAGTAAAAAAATTATTTTGCTATGCGGAATAAATCCGTCCTGATATATATCCGGCCTCTAAAATGTGAATTTAAAAAAATTATTTCCCTCAAGGGATAAGAATGAAAAGATAGATTGTGGTGACTTGCAAACTATTTATTACCTTAGTTTCTGTTCCTGGAAATGTGGGTGAAGAAGCATCAAATCATAATTAATAACACAATAGTAAAGAATTTTTAATGAAACTGAACTGAATAAATCCCATCTTCGTATCATTTTAGTAACAGCATGTCGATAGGATAGGCGCTTCAGTATTCATCATTACCCTTACCCCATTTAAATAAAATTGAACTTTTTATCAGAGCTGTTGTGCATGTCTCACTGACACAAATTCTATTTATGAAGTAAAATTAATCTGTTGCTTGACTACGTTAAAAGAATCATAAAAACAAAAGAAAGTAGTAATTTCGGTCGTTGAATAAAACGAGTATAGAAGTGATAGTGGAAGGAGATGAAAGTGGGACGTAACAATGAATATGAAGTATAATAGACCACTTTTAATTGAATTATAGAATATACAGAGGTTTAAAAATCTGCATTTTTCATTTAAATCGTATAAAGAAAAAATGAAAAGTTTGGAAGAATTTGAATGTCACCGATTCTTTCTGATTCTCGACATTGAATCATCCTAACCTTCTCAGCCTGATCTGCTGATTCTGACCGGGATCTATTGGAAGTTCCAAGTTTTATTGCCATATAACAACTCTTTTATGCTACATGTTTCCATAATCTTTTATGCATACATGGGGAAGAACATACAGCCATGTTGCTCCATTAATGAAATGTCAATAGGAGACATTAAAATGGGTCTATTCAAGGAGATAAGGAGATCGCAAGGTGCACGGGAACAGCTTGCTTGGATTCCCAGGTGAGCAATCATCTGCATCCCAGAATTCGGCACTTCCTAGATGGATAAGGTAAAAGGACATGTAAACCTACTCTGTAAAGCACCTGTCCTGCGGTGACCTTCCAGCAAACCTTCCCAGCAAAGAAAAGAAACCTTCTTCCTTTCCTTAGCCATCCCAACTGAGTACTCTCTAACCTCTTCTCCTTAACGAGCAAACAGCAACATATGTCTTCCGCTTCATTGCAAACAATGTAATTAATTGCTGCAAGGTAAGGTTCCCGACAAGAAGCACCAATCATCGTCATTAGCTTCTTCCTCTCTATAACCGTATCTTGAAGGTCTTCTCCTTTCTTTTCAGTTCTTCCGGAATCCTCCAAGGGAGTTCATTTCACATTTTCTCATTCATTTTCATCTCAATCAAAGCCCAATCGACTACTCAATCAAAGAAACAATCTTATCTCGGGAAACAACAAAGAGCTGGAAAGAGAAAGTCGGAAGTAGCAATGCTTATTTCTCAAATCTGTCTCGTAGTATTTTCCTTCGAAACAATTAATTATGCATAAAATAAAATAGAAATTGTACATTCATCTCAAAAAAATCCCTTTTTCTGCATATAATGATGAGCTAATAATGTCGATGATAGTAGATGATAAGAATGAATGATGTTGATGTTGAGAGTATGAGAGCGTTTAGTGATAATGGCGTTGATAATAATAATAACGACGAAAATGGATACTGATATTGAGAATGACTGGTGTGAGTAATGAGAGTGGATGACGTTAACAATGGATAATAATGATGATAATGGAAATGATGACGGCAGTGAATGACGATGAGACTTCCCATACTTTTTTTGATAATTTTTAACTTTTTTCCAACGTTCTCAGAGCTCATTACATTACTTTATTTCAATTCCACTATAATAACTTTTGTTACATTTCTTCTTTAGGAAAATTTTTTGGTTTTGATTAATTCAATACAAAAGATTGTATCTGGAATTTAACCAATATTTTTCAGATATGCTTGCAAACATCTCGTGAAATTGAAGTAAATGAACGTTTGATAGCAGATCGTCAGATCGAGATTGAGCAATATTTGGATGGTAATAGTAATGATAACGATGGTGATGACGAGGATGACACATTAATCAAGGATTATTCACATCTACGAAGGTGTAGCTCACGGAAGCAAACTTCCTCACTGATCTCATTGCTGCCATCACCATCTCCATCATCGTCATCATCGTCATCATCATCATCATCATCATCATTATCGTCATCAACGTCACCGTCATCTAGTACACCTAGAACGACAGCATCATTGATAGCACATTCTACTACTACTACTATTACTACTAATAATAGTATTACTAGCACTGCTACTATTACTGTTACTGATAATATCACCAGTAGCAGCATTGCTCGGCAACTACTGCGGCAGCAACAGCAATATCCAGAGAGGTAATCTTCCATATGAACCTTGCATCTTTTTCTCAGATTCTTCTGCTACTATTATTCAAAAAGAGGAAAAATAATGCAGCAAACATTGTGAAGCTTTGGCAATTTTTTTTTTGGGACAATTAATTTAATTTTGGATCGTAACTTATTTAGGGGGATAACTGTGAATGAAGCCAATAAGTAACCAGGGACAACTGTATACAGGTTGTGACTTCACCTTGATAACGTCCAGCTAATTGCTGAAGATCTCATTGATCTTCGTAACTGCAAGCAAAAGGAAAATCCACATAATATCAGTCAATCTGATAATCAATTCAAGACTGAGGGAAAAGTTACCCTGAAACTGGTTCAAATCGAATTCTATCTTCAAATGAAGCACATGCTTTGTTGACTGAATATTGTTGCTGAGAGAAATTAGACATGTTTTGCTCCATCTTATATTAATTCTTCTTGAAAATTTGTTTTTGTGGAAATCCTTCAAATTTTTCTGTTTAGAAGAAACGAGCATTGAGTTAGAATAGTGTTTCATTCCACTTCTTTAATCCCGAAATCCTGTTTATAGGAGACGAGAAATGTATTTTTTTTCTTCCCGAAATTCTGCTTTTTTTCTGATCTATGGTATCATTTTAGAGTTGACGAACTTCAAGTAAACCGGAAGTAGGAAGAAAATTTTTTAATTGATTAGAAAACTAGGTGATGGGGGCAACACCATGCGCACGAAGAGATAAAAAATATATCGTAAAATGTAGAGATGTGAGAACATAACGGGAGAAAATATCGTTTTTGTTTCTTTTTTGAAAAGAGGTGACGATTCCCGAAATTTTAACTTTTTTAGTTGAATTTCATTTTCAAAACAGTTTTTGATGTTGTTGGCCATCTACACTCATTGGTTATGAAAGGTTCAATTTAAACATACAAATACTAAACTTTTGCTGCGAATCAGACATGGGGAAGTCCTTTTTAGGCCTGTGTTCATATTAATAAATGTTCGCCCAAGGATTTAAGCCATACAGGTTAAATTCGGTTGAACTGAGCAAAGTTCGATTATGCATAGTAATATTTTATGAATCGAATCATTTTTTCTTTTCTCTGATATTATAATTCATATTATAATTCCTTTCTTGACACTTTCGGCTGAATGTTACTCTTGGCTGACTGGAGAGCACAAGTAACAAGAAGGATTGGTAGTTCCTTCCTGACTGTATATGAATTTTTGATCCGAACTGCAGATAATCCCTGACAACTGCTTTACGGAATGGAAATTTCAACTATTCCTTCGCCATCTTTAAAAAGTGGTGTAATAGTTAGGGAGGGATGTATGTTTAGTAGCAACCGTCGCAGTAGTTGTTGCTGTTGTAGCAGTCGTAGAAAAAGTAGAAGTAACGGCAAGGGCAGTCATTTTCACTTTCCTTGACTGCCCTAATGACCCATATTACGCCATGCGTCCTGCCCTCCGTACGACCCTTCCTTCTTCACCTTTTCCTTCAGGGATGAACGAATAACTGCCCTGTTTGGGATCGAACTCGATTCTTGCCCTCCTCTTTAATGCGATACGACTTGCCGACGGCAATGTTCAAATTTTGTAAAGTAAAAATATATGAATGAAAAAGAGACAGAAAGAGAGAGTACATGTTAGGAAGATGAAAAAGATGAAGAAATTAAGAAGGACGAAAGTGAAAATTGTCATTTTTGCAGTGCTCAACAACAGCAGTCGTCATCAATACAACATCATCAAGCAGCGGCAGCCTATCAGTGCCAACTTTGCCCGAAAAGCTTCTCGTCTGCAAGGTGACCCACTGATAGCATTTTTAATATTTGCTGTCAAATCCTCCTCAAATATTGTTATAATCATATATACACACTTATTAAGCTTTCCTTTTAAACTTTCTGAATAAGCTGTCATTTTTTCAAAGATAATTTCTACTGGTTAATATATATACAAACTATAACCCCTACATATATACTAATAATGATCTTATCAACTATTTTTTTTTAAAAAATGCTTTTTTTTGTAATAACTCTTCATGAATAAATATCCCTTTGATCCCAGTTATGAGTTATGGGAATACGCAGCCACTTGGAGGCTTTTTACTGTTTGTATAATGCAAATAAATATCCGTAAACACGAAATTCTAAAAGAAACTCGCAGGATGAACTACCAAACAGTTTTTTTTTCCTTCTCTTCTGGCAATAATGGGTTAGAAAAGGAAAGATTTCAGAAAAAAAGTTTAATCTTAAGTAATTGCAAATCCAGAGAGGAGGGTTTTGCGGTAGACTGAATGGAGACATTGGAATCCACTAGTTATCACTTACTACACTGCACAGTACAGCACCTGTTGCAAATGTATACCCATTCGGGGGGATTAATTGCCGAAGGAAACTGCTTTCAAGCTCGGAAAAACCTCTCGAAATTTCATAATCTATTAAACTCATAATTCCATACTCTATCAGTGAACAATACTTTCGAAATTTCAAATGAACATTGCGCTCCATGCACAGAATTTACTGTGATGTGTTGCGTCATTTGATGATGATTCGCTGTTGAGGCTTATGCAATGTGGTGATGCTTCATTGTTGCATGATGATTACTGTAACTATGCGTTCGTTTAGAAAAGATTAATCAATTCATATATTAGAACTGTATGTTTTAAAAGTGAAAGTGCTTTGCATGTTATATAACTTAAAATAATTTCCGACTTTTTAACTGTCAAAGATAGAATTAATTCTTTAATAGAAATTAAAAATATTGAAATTTTTGTTTCTTAGCTTCAAAATTTCCTCTAAAGATAACTATTTCTATTTAGTGGTCTCAAGCAACACAGTCATATTCACTGCAGTTCAAAACCATTCCGGTGCCACGTTTGCGACAAAGCGTATACACAGTTCTCCAATCTCTGCCGCCATAAACGCATACATCTGGTCAGTCTTTTTGCCTTTCAATCCCAAGTCTGCAATGTTTCAAATATCAAACACTAAATTTCTCAACTTCGAGGAAAATGCTTTTCACAGAAACTTCCGTCTTTTCAAATAAAATTTCCTTCTACACCATCTAACGCTGTTAAACGACAAACTTCTTGCATTTTTCACCTAAAAACAACACCAGTTTTTTGGCACAAAAATAGTCCGATCCTTCAAAAATTATTCTTTGAATAAAATGAAATAAATCTAAGTTGGAAAATGGAACTATTACTATTAAATTTCAACAGTACAATATTTACACCGAAATTGTGTGAAATAAAAGTTTCTTGGACTTCACTCCTTTTGTCAATCTTCCCCATACACTAGCTGCTTTCCCTCTACACAAAGCTTCTAAAGGAAGAGACTTCTTTTAAACCAACTGAAGAAAATTGTTAAATCAGTTTGAACATGAAAGGTTACTAAATGTTTCCAGGAAGGATGGCAGTGCCAATATTGTAGTGTATCGCTGGCCAGTCAATCAGCACTAATCAGGCATAGATCCATATGCGAGCCGCAGATGACTGCACTCAGCGCCTTCTATAAGCCTGTTGGTAAGTACTTATTGGCCAAGCCCAATGTTTCTGTTCGATCATTTGAACTCTGTGAAATTTCTGAAAATCATTGCGCAGATATCTTTGTATTTTTTTTCATAGGATTGATGTGATACGAACTTTTCAGGTCTTCCCCTGGCTTTATTTCTGAATTTCTGAATATATCCGGATGCGGAAAGTTTAGCCCTTCTTTCCGTTTGCACTAATTTATGAAAATGTGAAAATATGTGAATTGCGATACGGAGATGCTGAGATACGCAGAGACAACAGGTTTTTTAGACATAACAAGTATAGGTAATTGGGAAAAGAAGTTCACTAAATTATAAACAACTCATTCTGCCATGCTGATCTCTTTTCCTTTTCATTTCATTGATGATATTTGATAAGCATATGTAATCTTCTTCATCTTTAACAATTTCCATCAATTCCCCTTATTTCTCTTTCATATTTCTATGATTTCTTGTAATTCCTTAACTCCTTGTCTCACTTCTTTCATTTTCACAATTTTCTGAATATGAGTATCATTTCTTATCATACACTTAAATACTACATCGTGTTTTCGGTATTGACAAAATGAAAACTTTTCTTGACAATAGCAGCTGTCCCAAGAAAAGTTTGTAATGGTCTCAGCTGAAAAAGGTGCCTGAAATATTCGAAAAGAAGGGAAAAAATGAACATCCAAGCCATTTGACAATTAACCATTTTTGTAAGTTGGTGTGAGAAGAATATGACTAGTGTTATAATCAGGACGACAAATAATGCTTCTCGTTTAATGAATAATGATACGGAATTTGTATTCTTGAAAACTAGCAACATGCCACTTGTGTTAAATGTGCTTCCCATGCTTAATTTACCGTAACTGGTCAATTTGTATAATACTAGTGGAAAAATGTGAGTTTTGAGTGCTCGGAAAATTTCAAAGTCTTTCAGTTCCCACATTTAATCAGACGAAAATTAATCACTTTTACAGCCACACAACCTCCACTGCTCACAATACCATCTCATTACTGGTCTCGATTATTGCAAATTGCTTCCAGTCAACAACAAGAACAACAGCAACAGCAAGCAGTACCAATTTCAGTTCCCACAATTGCTAATGCCCTATTTCCATGGAAGGAGGATTATCATGCGGTCAATGGTTCTGATGGTGAAAGTTCTCCTGAAAGCAGGTATATTTAGTTTTTTCAAAGTTAATAATTCTTCCTATTAACTTGTTTTTTTTTTTTCGTTTTTTCCATTGCCTATTACCTTGACATATAGGACGAGGACACGTTGTGTAAGCAGCGATGACACTGAACTCATCTAGTTTGTCTCAACTCTTAGAAAGTTAACTTTTTTTATAGTGAGCAACCATCAGATCCATCACCAGCCGAACAAAAATACAGTCCACATGGTTCAAGTGATGATGGATCGGTGGGTGATTTTGAAATAACCCCTCTGGACTTATCTATGAAAGCATCTGGAGCTGCAGCAACAACAGCACCAGAGACAACTGCAACAACGGCTAAAGCTGAAGACAAAATTGCGGCAAAAGAAAGCTCGAGAGGTGCAAAAGACGAAAAAAGTACAGAGAAAGAAGGAGACGACGTATTTATAGGAGCAGAAAGCCAAAAAGACAGCACGGCAACAGAGCATGAGAATCTGGCCGCATCGATGGAATCATCACTACTATCCAAGAATCCTGGAAAACTGGACTTGACTCCTGCAGTGAATCCCTTCTCCTCCACTGCTTTCATGCAGATGCTTCGTCGTCCTTTCACTTACCCAATTGTTCCAGCAGCGGCAACCACTACAGCAGTTGGACGGGTAAATCCCTACACTCATTCTTCACATCACTCAGCGCCATCTGCCCCTTTACTCTCAAAAACTGCGCGTGATCGGTATACTTGCAAGTTTTGCGCCAAAGTTTTCCCACGGAGCGCTAATTTAACTCGGCACCTTCGGACGCACACTGGTGAGCAGCCTTATAAGGTAAAATTTCAACTTTTAACCCACTCTTTAAACTCGTAAATTGCTTCCCTATAAGTGATTTTTTACTGAAATTTGATTAGGACTGCTATGGCAACTTTACTGATACCATTGTGATTGTTAACAAATAGTGAATATGTATTATTGGATACTCAAAAACAGTGCTAGTTATTTTTTGTTATTATAAAATGAACGAAAAATAATTAGGGCAGGGTAATTGCTGAAAGTTGGTGCGGCAGACATTTGCAGCTTAGCTATTTGCATTATTTGTCGTTCAGTTGTTAAAGTTATAAATCAGAAGAGATAAGAAGTCATTTATGTTAGTAAGCTAATGATATTTTTCTCAGCGGTGTTGAAGGATTCAGAAAATGCGTCTCATCTTAGGATGATTGTATCGATGCAGAGCAATAATTAAAACAATTTATTTTCATTGATATTCTTTCCTAAATCGACCTTTCTGAAACATTAGCAAACCTTCAGTTTTTTCATTCATTTAGTTTCAAGGGCCATGTGTTTTAACGAATATATGTAAAAGTGAAAATGTTGCGCTGAAGACCTTAGTCATAAGGGGTCAACTAGAACCACGGTGTCTCTTTTTTGCTACTTCTAACAACCGGTTTTGCGGCAATGTTCGTTGGCGTAATCGTTGTTTTTCTTTTTCTAACAAAGCGACAAGTGAGATAAATTTACCTCAGAAATTACTGACGTTACCGTCATTTTATTTAAAGCCATTCCTTGTTTTTTTTTTTTTTTTTTAAGTTAGGAAACTTTGTTTGCTGAAATACGTAAGCGAACAATTAGGAATTTTTCCTGTTTCACACGTGGATCACCCTATGCAAGAAGAGAAATCATAATTTCAACTTTCCTCAAAATGATGAAATGATGCTGCTTCAAAATTTCATTATTAACAGAATTGGATTTGTGAATAGCTTCATAATTGTCAACTATATCCATCTAAAATTTGATTTTAGAAAATTTTATTAATGTTCAGTACACTCATCTCTTTTTAGTGTCAATACTGTGACCGATCGTTTTCAATCAGTTCAAATCTCCAGCGACACGTTCGTAACATACATAACAAGGAGAAACCATTCAGGTAATGATTTGTAAGTACTGGATCTATTTTCAGAATTTCTCATTTAAAAAAATTCTATCTACGAATTGAGCTCATTTCAATTGCCGCATTAATCTTCATTGCTATCATTTACCATTCCTCCTTACCACATTATCCAGAATTTTTTATCATACCGATATTTTTATTGCCTCCATTGGCTATTATTTTTGAGCCATTCAAATTTAATAATATAGAACCGTCCGAATCAAATTATACTGAAGGCTGGCATTCTCATTAAAGGATCTTTCACAGGAAATCTTCAGAGGAATCGACTGCTGCTTTTTATCATGATCAACACCTTTACCTGTTATCAGAATTTGCAAATATTTTTATTCCTACTTCTAAAGAGTTTGGATATAACAATTTGATGTAGATGTGATCGCTGTGATCGGTGTTTTGGTCAGCAGACTAATTTGGATCGACATATTAAGAAACATGAATCAAACAGTTCCCTGACAATCGCTGCCGCTGCTGGAGCACTAACAGTTCGTCGAGAACCGCTAACCGCACCGATAAGAACAGCTACTGTGACATTACCATTCTCGGCTCAAAGTCTTTTCTCTCAATTAACACCGTCCGCCTAACCCATTTTCTAAATTTGTTCTCAAAAATTTCGAATGATCGCCAAATTTATTTGATAAAATCATTATAATTTGCCATCCATAGAGTTGATGCATTTTCCTCATGGTGTATCATTTATACTTTTCTCCTCAGCACCATCAGTCATACACAGCATCTGCTCTACACTTGTTTAAAGCGAAAAATCCTATTATTTTCGTTTCACTTTATCTGAATAGTCGGAAAAGTTCCTTATTTATCTGAATAAAAACCTAGAAAAAATCCATTAATTACAGCCGATGTTAAGTTTATTGGAGATACTTAGTGAATCATATCTACTTGTATAGAAATTTCTTATTGTTTTCTTTGAAAACGTCCACTTAATTTATCAAGTTTATATATATATATATATATATAAACTATATGTAATATATATATTACATATACGTCCGTCCAGTCTTTCCAGTGATTAAAAAGGGAAACCGGATTACATGTATTGTATTCATTTTTGAATTGGTAATAAACAGCACAGATTATTTTCCTTTACATTTGTTGGTATCAGTCATGTAACTAAATCTTTGAAACTTGCTCACGACTGCTCTAGAGCTTTCAGAATTTTGAACACTGTTTGAAGAAAATTATAGATTCACCACAGTCAATAGCGGATGCGATTCCAATTAAAAATGCATCGCTGTATTTTTTTTTATGTAATAGAATAAAATTGTGAACCGACACTTGACTTTTCACTTATATTTCCCATTTCCCACTTATCTCTCCAATTCGTGCAAAAAAAATCCGCTTTCTGTGAATGGCAAAGAATATCAGAAAGCCAGAATCAGCAACTCCTACAATTGTCGTTTTCTCAAACGAGTTTTTTTCTAAGATTAGCACCGTTACACTTTAAAGAGGAGAGAAGATCTTTAATCTTGCGAATATAATGCGACAAAAAAAGTTTATTTTGATTGGTTCCGCTGAATTATTATTAATACCGCCTAATATTTTCTCAAGTGAATAATATTAAAAAAAAGATTTCAAGTTCCATTTGAACCTGTGAGTACGACTTTTTATGTTTTTTCTTAAAGTGAAAACAGTTTGCCGTCGCATATAAAAACTCTTTTCTCACTTAAAGATTAATATCAAATGTGAATAGGGCCACGTTACATCAAATTGGTACATCATTTGTCTAAACCGTTATCCACTGACTGATTAAAGGAGTTCTGTGATATTTCCATACATTATATAATGAATGAATCGTGAACGATTCGACATAGGAACTAGAAATAACATATGAAAAGAGATTAGGTAATCATTCAGAGACTTGGACCTGCCCTGTGCTTAATTAGAAATTTTTATGCCGAAAATAAAACCATTTATCGTTTAAATAAAACACCGAAAAATAATTATTCAAAAGTAGCAAAAACTAAATACATGGAATGAAAGAACAATTAAATCATTCACCTAACTGAAGTGCAGATCTGTCGAAGTGAATTATAAATGACCAGTTGCTTACAGAAGAATTATGGAATAAAGAGTAGAATTTCAAGCATAAGCTGAAATAGCTTTGCTGTTTTCAGAGATACCCAACGTTCTTTTCGCCCACATCATCTAGAATTGGTGCCACCAATTTCCAAATATTTTCGGAGATTTCTTCAATAGGCAGGGAAGCATCCACTACCTTAAACCGTTGACAGAATATTATTATCAGGAAAAAATTTTTTTTACAGGAAAATCTTCAATTTCAAGTCAATCTAGTCCTCACCATAGCTATTTCTGACTTACTTTAAATCTATTAAAATCCAAACAATAGAGACTGAATTCACTAGTCCAACTTACTTTCCAAATAGCTGTATTTTCAACGGCTAATTTTTCCATTATGCTATTAACCTTCTCTTGGAAACTACCCGAATCGAAGCGTTCGTCACCAAATCCACTCCTCTTCTGTGCTTCCTCGAATGAAAGATTGAAATATATAACACAATCAGGTTTTAACTCACCCATATCTGCCAGTTTTGCCCATTCCATTGTAAGGTTTTCATCTCCTTAATCACAATAAACAACATATTCATACATATTAAGTTTAGAAGTTGTCTGAAAAAAAAATTCTATTTATTTGGTTTAAAAGACTATGTTTTTGATTAGAGGAATATTGAGGTACCTTTTGCAAGAGTATAGGCGATGCCTGAATAAGCGTACCGGTCAACAACCAAATTTGTCCCTTTAAATAACTTTTCCCTCATTAAGGGCATAAGTGCCTGTCGATTTGCTGCAAATACCAGATGCGCTTCCTTAGGTTCCATTTCAACATCTTTTCTCAAATAGCGATCAATAAATTTTCCTAAGTCGCTTGAGCGATCTGAAATAAAACTGTGCATTACCCATAACAATATCATTATGACCTAAAAAAAAAAAAATCAACTGGTTTTTCCTCGAATGGGGAATAACTACTGCACCTGAAGCTATTCTACATTGCAAACTACTGATCTCTTAAGCAGGAAAACAAAATCTTGCAAACAAAAAATAACCAGGAAATGAAATCAAATCTGCATCTCTGCCTGTAGCTTTGATACGTTCCACCAATTTTCTGGACTGTAAACTTTTACCAGCTCTATCGCATCCTTCAAATACGATTAACGCACCACGTGAACGCGACCGCATTTCACCCATTTCCTGTAGTAACACTAACGGTCACTTACACCGGGATACAACCGCAATGATGATCACGGCCAAATACTGACAAGACAAGAACCATGATAAAGCAATTATTCACACAAAATTCATCAGCGGTATCGACTTCTGCTTGCTTCAAACAGTGGAATCAAAAACCTAAAGCAGACTTCAAAGATCAGTTAATGCACGATATACACAGCCCAACAGACTGAAAAGTTCAGTTCTTCCATGCCACATTAAATACCGATACTAACCATTAAAAAAGTCACAGTTCTGTCTAAAACAAAAATTCTTCCATTTGCTTGCCATTTAGAAATGCAAGACCAAAGAACTTCCAATCATCCCCTACCTGATGTTCATTATGATATTCTCCCTCCCATAATATGGCACACCAACAGTCTCAATAACGTCCTCGGCTGTATGAAACTAAAAATTGAATGTTTCTATTTATATTATAATATAAAAATGTTTTATTAAAAACAAGAGAAGTTCCGCATTACGGTAAATACCAGGAAATGGAAGCATATACCTATAGACATATAAAATACCGCAGAATCAATATACACACATAATCTATTTTCTAATCATAGCATATTTTCAAGCAAAAACAAAATATAAATCAGAGACCTGAATCTGGACTCACAAAAAGCAAAATTCCATCAAATTTATTTAGCACCAAAATCAGAATTCCGTTTAAAATATTGGAGAAATCTAATCAGTGAATAATAGAATTAAAAGCACAAAATAAAATCCTAATCATGAACAACTGAGACAGAAGATCACAATAATTATCGCATCACCAATGATATCTCGCTACAGAAGCTGGAATCTCATCGTAGAAAAGCACTATCCCCAGAAGATAGGCAAAGAGAATGAAACGCAGGAATAATCGGGGCTGAAAAACAAAATAGATAGAGGTTCTACCTCCGAAAACTTCAAATGATTATTTAAACCGATTGTATGGTGAAGTGGTTTTTTCCGAAAAGATGGAACTGATACTGTCGGTTCGCTGTTTAATCGACATCAAGTCAGTTAAATAAGAACTTTATTGACTTGCTAACTTTCGTGAAGGTGTAAAACTTTGAACATCTTAACAGAAACTTTTAAAAAAGGAATTTATATATCAATCCCGCTTTTATCGACGTTAAAGCCAAATCTTTGGTATTTATGTAATCCTAGTGTTTCTCGGAAGAACTAAAAACATATTTCAGAACTTGCTATATCCTCGAAAATGCTAACTTCGTTCTCCCAAAACACAGATTGAAACTATTTGATTATGGATCCTTTGCTGGAATTATCCGCAAATGACTACAAAAAACTCAAAGTCTAACCAGATTAATAAGATAATGATCGAAATAGTAATGTTCGAATCTATAAAAACTTTTCACGGCAGCGGTTGCGATCCCTCCAACTGATTTGTCACGACGTGAAAACCACGAACGTAAATCGCACAATTTCACGTCCATTAATTTAATATCACCTGAAAACTTCAAACCAGTAACAATAATATCAAGCAATGCTCCTATTTCATTAAAAGATCCTAATCTCATTGACTAAAACAAATTTAAAAGTCTCCCTTTAGCATAAATTGTCTCAGAATTTTATTCAGATAAGAAATAAGTATACGTTTCGTTCCATAATTTCGCCAAGGACAGTATGGACCATGAACGCGAGGATTATATTCTTTATCTCGCACGCCAATCTCGAAGCGGTTAATCACCCGATTGTATAGATATACCGAGACACGCTCCAAAAGACGGCAGTAAGGCCGATAAATGTATACGTCCCAATATAAATCATTGTGAATTTTTGTACCAGGTGGTAGCGGAGATACAAATGGCCGGAAGTACTTTGTTACAGGGATTTTCGTTGCCATCGAACTGAAAAAAGGAAACAAAGACGAAAGTTGCTAATTCCACTAAAACATTACAACTCCTTCAAAGGGGATTCTTGTCAACTGGACATTTAAACATCCAACCTACACTCCAGCTTTGCTAGTTCTTTACACATTCCCCGATGCTTGCATTTACTTTTTATGATAACGCTGCAAATAATTCCTCAATCCTGTAAATACTTCAACGCCACATTTTTACCTAATCCCGAAATTCCTGTATCTCATGCATCAGTGGAAACTCAAATACAGCCCACCAGGACTTTTCCATAACAACCAGATCCTGAAGTATAAATTAAGATTGGTGGACAACACAGTGAAAGCATCTTCATTAAATACAGGCTACCAAAACACAGATAACAACCTCCTAACTAACTAACAAAACACATTTCTACACCATGCCCTGAAAAGCACGCATTAGATGATGTCAATACTGCGCTGTCGGACCCACGCATTTGTTGCAGCACTCAATACAAACTGGCAGAAACAGGTAACGATTTATCCATGGAATCAAACTTCAACAGTGGAAAGTTAAAGTTAAACGTAAATGATCAGAATTTAACGTGAAATTTTTCATAAATGGAAATAAAACAAGCAAAATGAGAAAAGTAACAGAGAAATAAACAAGCAGTTCAACGATTAAGACGAACCAGCAGACAAAAAATAAAAATTAAAAGGATGCACAGTACGCCCTGCATCCGTCATTAAAAGATCAGCAAAGTTTAACGATTAACATAGAACATTAGTGAACAGGATTTAAAAATGAGATTTTCTAAAATCATGGGTGTTGAAACAAAAATCGTAAAGATCCGACTTTAAACAACTAATCATCCTCGAAGTACTTCCAAAGTTTCATTCAGTGCATTCAACCAAGCATTGCAAAGCTCCTTCGTGTCCGCAGATAACAACACACTGAAAAAATTAGGCATATTTTTCTATTTGAAATGTTGCCAACAATTCACTTTTTGTCAACGGAGATCTTCCTTTAGCAGTGCTTCGGTAAATCAAATAATTAACTAAACCGTTTCTTCTCTATAAGAGATGGTGATGTTGAAACCAAAAGATCGACAGTGAAAGCATTCGGACGTGAACAGATCTCTTGTGGCGCATGTTTGATCTCTTCGTCCGTACATTTCGAAAGATCCATGCATGCCAAAGCAGGCTGAAGTACAATTCAGAAATATTATCGAAGTTTCATAGCACTGTGTTAAAGTTGATAATATATGCAAACCTTTTCAGATGCTTCGTCATCTGGATACTTCCAAAACTGCACAACTCCACGACGTAGAGCTGCCCAGTATCTAGCCCATGATCCCAGTCCAGCTATTATTTGATACATGGTCTAGAATACAAAAAGTATGACTATTTGAAAAAATAAATAGTGAAAAAAGTTTGGAAAACTCAACTCTTAAGATTCCTATTGATTTACGAATCTTGGACTTACCAAGAATCCTCGAAAATCGATTTCAATAGCAGGTGGAAGTGTTGTACAGCGAGATTCAATCTCAATTGTACCTTCCAGTGGGTAAACCGCTCCATCCAGATAGAATTTCTGCATACCAACAGTATCCCTATTTAAACAGATGTGTCCACAGCACGTGAATTCTGAGGAGCTTACAGCTGATTCATTACCGCATGTCTTCTTCGCTGAAAATTAAAGTCAGAAATAGCACGATGAAAGAAACTGGAAAGAATGACAACGAATTTTAAATAGAACTAACATGGACTCAATAATGATTTTGCTTTGTTTTTTAGCATGCTGCATGAGTAATCATCCGAGCGACGATTTTCACTGACTTTCTAAAAGCATGGAGTTACAAAGTCAATAGAAAATAGTTTCAACGCACGAGAACTCTTGTTTCAAGGCAATAATGTAGACTAACTCTCAAAATGAAACTTACGGAAGGAGGACTAGTGGGATTGAAGATATCATTGTAAAACAGTCGTTACTTAAATCACCATTCTCAAAAAGAAATGATTTAACAGTGCTCAAGATCTAAAAAGGGTGAACAAGAAATTGATCTCAAGATCTTATTTTTCAAATAAGCAAAAACAATGATGAGTGAAGTACTAAGACGTATACAGATATGAATACTGAAAACTTTACCAAAGCATAGATCTCCAACAATACTGTGAAATCGACAGGTAGATTTGTGAAACGAATCTGATCAGAAAAATGAACTTTGCTAACACGCAAAGCTCGTGTGTCCATCAACGTAACTGTCTGCGTCGCTTCTACTTGCTCATCAGTTTTCAGCAGAATAACAAAAGCATATGATACGTCTATAAAATACCAGTTTCACTAATACAGTTTTCATTGATCAAGGCTATGAACTGTACCAAATTACAAATAATAAAATATGCAAAAATATAATGAAATGATATTCAAAAATAAATCAATTAATGAAAACAACAAGTGAAGCGTTTATTTAATTCCAACAAGCAAAACTTATCTTCATCTATGTTACGAATACAGAAATTGCGATTGAGATAGACATTAATGGATGTAAGATCGATGGACCCACGCATACGCTTTGCCAGTTGAGGAACTGGTTTCTTAACAAGTCGACGTGTTTTCAAACGTTGCATTTCATTTTGAAGTGCCAGAAGTCGTTCACGGGCTAGCAATAAACCACGCTGAGCGCTCAGCTATAAAATAGCCGTAAGGAGTTCCGATAAGAAATGTTTTCTTATATTGTTTTATTTTAATTCCATTCAAATTTCTACGGAATGAAAGATATAAGGCCATTATAGCACGATTAATTTCAAAAAGTTTTAATAGAATTATTAACATAAACACGTATCAGCTACTCCACGACAAACTTGCCTCAACAAGGGTCCCATTGAAACTGTTATTCTTTTTACAGTGAGTCAATGCTAACGATGCTTGCGCGATCTGATCCTTTTGGATCATTATCTCCTGCTTTATTGTCTGAAACCCATAATTTATATATCAAAAATCCAACGTAAGTAACTTTGTTTTTTAAATGAGAAAATGAGCAGGTGATACGACTGTAATCACAAGGAAATTCATTAATTTAAAAAGAAAGCTGGAGGGAGGAAATCTTCAAAAAAGAAGCAGAAGGAAAAAAAGAATTATATTCATGCAGCTAGTTTCAATATATTTTTTTGAAAATTAAACGACCATATTTTGGATTATATCATTACCTCTAGTTCCGCATCCAGTCGCTGCGATTGAGCGATTTCCTGTGCAGTAGAACTTGTTATTGAAGAAATGCCACTACGATTAAGCACATGACTTGAAGTTCGCATGCGACCGGCAGCTGCTGGTGAACCATCAAGAGGAGTGGAAGTAGCCACTGGATCCGTTGTAACCACATGATCTCCAAGTTTGGTATTTTTCATCTGGAAATCAATAATTTAATATCTGACTGCTAATAATGACATAACACATGCTCCATTTGTCAACGGTCAACAGAAGGTGCATTTAAAGAAACAAATTATTATTGGTGATGGGAATAAAAGATTCCTTATTCATAAATTTCACATCCAGAAAGCTACTGTAAAGTCTCAAATCTGAAGATATGGAAAACAAGATGAAAATTTTACTAAAAAAAGTACTACTAATCTAAGCTTAAATACCTGAAAGAGCCATTTCTGAAGTTTTGAATACAGATTTTAAATACCAAGTAAACTCACTAGTGGATTTTTGTGTTCGTAAGCTACCAATCGTTCACCAGCAGATGGAGGTGGAGAATAAACAGCTGGAGAGAATCGAACTGGAACGTCACCAGTTGGTGACTTGCGATGTTCTCTTTCCAAATCACGGTATGATGAGATCTGGCAAGTTTTCATAAAAAGCACAAATAACAAACTGAGAGAGCAAAGGAAGGGTTAAGCAATACAAAAGTTTAAAAGTATCTTTAAAAGAATCAATAATTTATAAAGATTTAAATAATCAAGATTTTTATATTTAGCAGTCTTAACTAACTGAATAAGTAGCTTTCGCAGATGGCGATGATAGTTTTCCCAGAGATTCCTGTGAACACTGTTGACCAGTAGTCGCCAGCGACTCAGTCTAAAACATATTTGGTCAAGATTCATACTGATCGATTTACGATGAACCAATTATTACAGAACGTCAATTCTCAAATGAGTCAAAGCAAACTTTGTTGACAAAATCAAATGCCTTCTCTACTTCAGCGACGTGATCCACAACTTCGCTGTTAACTCGTTCGTCAGAGTAGCCTACAAAAATTATAAATACATGAACAAAAATAAGAGATTAAAGGAATTAAAGGACGAAAATGCAAGAAATTAGCTACCTTCTTGTGAACGGTCAACAACAGTGTTCATATGGTAACTCGATTGCACTTCAGGATGGTAATTCATTTGATGAATGTGTGTATGCAAAGCATAAGATAGTTCTCGGCCCGAGGTCTGCAATATACTAAGCTTTAATAATTCATAAACGTAGATGATATCTTTATATTGAAGGATCGAAAACCTTTAATACTAAA
Organism: Setaria equina; assembly: GCA_003012265.1. Taxonomy (NCBI): domain Eukaryota; kingdom Metazoa; phylum Nematoda; class Chromadorea; order Rhabditida; family Setariidae; genus Setaria; species Setaria equina. Next base: position 21,355 of record PQVD01000954.1, read on the forward strand.
GTAATCTGTAGCATGATATAGGTCTTTGTAGAAAATTGTGATCCAAATTTTAAAAAATGTATTTCACGTTTAATAAAGAATAAAAATTTCCCTGATAATTGAACAGGCAGAGAAGTACCTTGCAACAAGGAAAAAAAAAAAACCACATGATTTTTTTCATACGAAATTAAATGTTGGTATAAATGTGTAAATAATTTTTTACCTCACTCAGCATTTTGCTGTAGTTACTGTCATAACGTTTTAGGCTGGTTATTCCCTGAAAGAAGTTTCGAGAAATGAAGAATTCAAATTACTTCATGATTTTTATTATATTCACATTAGGAAAAACTGGGGATAAATTAAAACCTTGCGTAATCCTAATTCGTACTGCTGCTGATCCCAGACACTAGCACAAGTAGTAATATCATGTGGTAAATTGCGCGAGGGACTTCCGCTGCTTGCATATTCATTCCATTCATCTGACTGCAGTGAGGATGACTTTACAGAACTACAGAGGTTACGGTTCGAATCAATTGTATATTGACCATTCTGAAGCTTCTTGTAATTGATAGCACCAAGCACTGGTTGTAACATGCTCATAGCGTACTGTGAGCATCGTTTGTGAGTCCACGGTTTACGAGGTGTCGTATCAACTTCAACCATCCGAGAGGAATTCAGATCTTTATTTGGAGCTGACACGGATTCAAATCTTAAAAAAAGAACATGAGAAAGAGAATAACATTTACATGATAAAAAAAAACGGAAGATGTAAAAACCTGACCGATCCACAATATTGCGTACTCTGTGTGCTTCAAGAACTTTCTTATCTCTCATACACTGTCCTTCGAATCCAGTGGTTTTATATGGAACTTTGAGGGTTGAATGAGAATATTTTCTCAAGTCCCCGCTTAATGCCGATCCTCGTTGCAAATTTAAGTCATCTGAAAGTTTAGATACATTTTACTTAAAACTTGGAAAAAGAGGCCAAATGAAGTAAATCTAAGCATTTAAAAAGCAACAGGTAAAACAAACCTCGAACAAGTTTCCTCGTACTGACTTCAGGTTCTTGGTGATAAACAGTATTGATAATGCCCGGGGGAACTGACTTACCACGCCGTTTTAAGTGATCCATTTCTCGTAACATTTCTGTACTCGCTGCATCACTTATTGCTTCAAACAATGATGCTAGCTTACGTGTTTGTCCTCTTGGCAAACGATCGCTATAATCCACAGAAAGAAACGAGTAATGTGTCTATACAGATTCCAAGTTTTATCCACTATTCGAAATTATTAGCAGTATATCAAAATTTTCGAAATTATCATTAAAATTATGGCAGAAACAAGAGTAAGGTTTTTCCTTTTTTTTTTCCAAAGAATCAGATTAGCTTTAGCATTTAGATAAGCTAGAGAGAAATTCAAAGGACTACTTGACAGAATTGCCGTATTTTAAATTATGGTCAAACGAAGATTCCCAATAATATGTATATCTGAAAACACACAAGCTCTGCGATAAGAAAATAGCGTGTTCTAGACTTAGGATAAAGTAAAAAATAAACATACCGAATTGTAGAACGATCATCGGTACCCGATTTATGCGATATCATCTCACAGCTGTTTTCATTGTCATATCCCTTCAGAAAATTTTCTTTTGATCCTATGGATTTGTAACGCCATTTCATAGTTGCTTCTGCCTTCTTACTGGTCTTAAATAGGTGTATGGTTTTACTTTTCTAATAAAACTATTAAATTCCATAGTCAATTAAGACTATGAAAGGGATGTCATATTTTGATAAGATCATAACTAAGTATTAATAAAGAGAAAAAATTATTAAAGCGATTGAACCGGCGATCTAAAGTAAAAACTGATGGTTTTCAAAAACAAAACAAAAAAAACCTCAGATCCTCCTGGCAAATATTTTGAATTTGGCAAAGCAGTACCACTTCTATCAATAAAATCATTCGTCCCAATGGTTTTCTGCAAAGAAAAAAAAAAGTAACTACGAAGTTATTAATTAGCAGAAACGATGCACTGTACTCTAAAAGTAAAGTTGAGATGCCATCCTTAACTGATATTATTTTTAAGCAATAAGAAAGCTACCGAATTCTGAAAATCCAAAATCTTTTGCGCTGGTGATTTTGCACCTTCGGATGGTGTTAAGTAGAAACTGTTCAATCGTTCCTGTACAAAGGAACCATTCTGACTACCACTATTATTTAAGCGACGTTGCAACATTACGTTAAGTACTGATACTGCACGATTTGTATCCTGAAAGAGAAATAGAGAAAGACTAAAACATAAAAAAACAAGAATGTGGCGAAATCTCAATACTACTGGACCCCGAAACACGATAAGTTTACCTCTAGTGACTGTGTCACTATAGATTCTTTAGTTTGTGAATACTGATCTCTACATAAACTGGTCATCCGAGTGTCCTCGTCTTGTCCATCTTTAGCATCTTCATATTTGAACTGATAAATCTTGTTTGGAAAACACTGCATTTCCAGTTGATTTATTGGATAAATGACCGTATGTTGAGTGAAAAAAGAATGACTTTTCAGTTCGTCTTTGGACAATTCCTGGAGAAGTTTGATTATAATTCAAACAGTCTAAGTCATATCACAGTCCAATTGACCAATTGTAAAATAAATGAAGTACAATACAGCATTGAAGCTTTTTGAAAACAAGACGCACGGGAAAACCGCAGTTTTATTTAATTTCCATTACTGTGATCTTTATGATGGACATAGTAACATATAGCTTACGACCTTTGCTTTCTGTTCAGTGTCTATTTTGTCTTTAACGTATTCTTCACGGCCAATTTGTGTTTGATTGAAAGCGGATCCTGGTATGTGATCGGTATCTGATCGCATCATATAAGTCAGTGGTGTAGCCTAAACATTTTTTGAATTTCTAAAGAGCTGGTAAAACAGAAAACTCATATATAATAAAAAACGGGATATGAAATATGCCAGAAAATATAAACCAAAAAAAAAAACTCGCGATTGGTGTTTATAACTTCATCACAGAATTGATATCATTCTAGAAATCACTTCGCGAAACATTTCACTTTTTTAATTCAGAATATTTCTTAAATGTTTCAACTGACCCAGGGTTCAAAATCACTGGAACTCTTATTACTATGGGGAGATAAAGATGAAAGCTTGGACGATCGCTCGGCTGCTGATATTTGATCAAACGATTTCTCCAATGATGTTTTCTGACGTTTTGATGAACTTAGCATCATCTTAGTTTGAATCTTAAAAAGATTTGGTTCTTCAGCCAATCATTAAATACGAAAATTCAAAAGAATTTAAATTCACTGTTTTTTTCATTATAAGAAGCGAACGGCTTAAGAGAAATGGCAAGCACTAAATCACAACAGTGAAAATATAATTCGATTTGCAGGAAGAGGAATACTTATAAAGCTAACTGGATTGTTATGTCCATGCTTTGTGAAAGATCCATTGCTTAATATTGATATGTCGTTTTCCGAAATAGGAGAAACCTAAAAACAAATTAAAACTTCAACAAACGCAACATAACAGTTCGAAATCCAAAATACATTATCTAGGATTATGTGGGAATACTTCTGCTTACTTTTCTCACACAATTTGCATTACTTAAATTCTCACTTCTCGCCAAGACCCTATCCTGAAAGAAGAGATAAAACTAGAAATTTTCTATATTTGTGTTTCGAGCTCTTCTCTTCAGATCACTGTGCTTGAAATTAAATCATTACAAACATCCTCCGACAAACTATGCGTAAATATAGGTTATCAACCCAGGTAAAAATGAGTAAAAGTCGAATACAAATTCATAAGATTGTATAAATTATCGAAAATAAAAACTACAGAAAGAGAAAGGCTCCTCCATCTAGGCATGATACGTGGATTAATACATGCTTCATCGCTTACAGTAACAAGATAGTTGTCTGAAGTTTGAATCGCTCCATTATGTAAACCCTGAAAAGCAACGAAGTCAAAAAAACATTATTACCATTCAGAATCGTAGATTAACCGTTTTCTCTTTAGATAATGCTGCGCTCTCTTGGAATCATCCCTCTCTATTAATTTCAGTTTGACAATTAACTCCAAGTAACATCAAAATCAGCACAGTGGTTGTTATACAGGCCCAGTCTACAGGGTTTTGTTCAAAAACCTATTAGAGGGTGAGGGAATCTTAGAACAACTGAACTACTTCGCAAGAAACCCTGCCAAGTAAGATGGTTTCCAAAATAAAAATGGCTCAACTTCTACAAATGTAATATGGCAGTTCAAAACTCTATATATATATAATTATTATCTAGAATTATTTATCCCTGCTCACTTTTTCAATACAAACTGCATTACTGACATCTTCATTCATCACTGAGATCTCATCATAGTTACAGTTTTGCTGAAAGATTTTTTGTTAAAGAAGAATTTTCTATATTTGCGTTTCGAGCTCTTCTCCTTTACATCTTTGTGTTTGATAACTTAAATCATCTCTGATAAATCTGCATGCAGTTATGAATTATCGATTCAGATACAGATAAATAAAAGCTGAATACAAATTTGTAGGATGACATAAATTATCCAAAATCAAAAAAAAAAAAAATTTAAAACTACAGAAAGAGAAAGGCTCCTCCATCTAGACATGATACGTGGATTAATACATGTTTCATCGCCTACAGTAACAAGACAGTTGTCTGAAGTTCGATTCGCTCCATCACGCAAATCCTGAAAAGTAGTAAACTAAAAGAGCATCACCATCGCCGTTCAGAACTGTGGATCAACGTTATTTTTTTAAATAATGCTGTGCTCTCTTGGAAACCTCTCCTATTAATTTCAACTTTCGTAATTAATACCAGGTAACGTCAAAAAATACCGTTTATAGACTGCGCTATTTTAGGATTCTAAATAGCTGTTAGTTATTGACTAAATAACAGTTATTTAAATAAGAATAACGCAGTGCAATATTTTAAGAATAAAATTAAAAATCAAGTAATTTCCAAGGAAAATGATTCATAATCTTTATATTTTTGATTTGAAAAAGAAAATCTCTACCACGCAAATAAAATCTTGAACCGAAGCACCTTTGCCATGGTCTTTTACAGGTTGTGAATTTTTTCGTAAACCATAATTGCCATTAAACTGATGAACCTATACAATTCTATTTTGTTTTTTAAATTCCTAGAATGCAAAAAGTATGTTACAATCGTCAAGATAGTTGAGTTAATCCATATGAAACCTTGCTGGGTATGCTTCCTTTCGAAGTAGAAATGGATTCCTCTGTATTGCACTTCAAACCATTTGTCTCATATTGGTTCTCATGTAACTAAAAAATTTATTTTTCATTTTGAGAGTAGAATAATTCCTTCACTAATTTCTGAATTAATGAGTGGAATAATTCTTTTGCAAAATAATACCTACGTAGTTCTTTTTCGTGGAAAATGAAATAACATCCATTTCAATTATTTTGTTAGAAGTGAAAAAGAAACTACTTCCTATCCCAAAGCTTTATCATACAAAAAAGCTTAGTTTAGATTGAGTCTTCTGATCCGTAGCACAAAGAATGTAAAATACTTCGTTTTTAATTAGCTGAATTTAGTGCATAAGTTTTTCTCAGAGGATACTACATGTTTGTATATATCATTCACACTATTAAAGTCGTTTGCATTGATGATTGTTAGAACGCCTAGAAAAAAAAAAAAAA
>PQVD01000954.1:27051-56688 GCA_003012265.1 Setaria equina
AAAAGGAAAGAAAAAGAAAAATCTGCCACGTCCTTAGTTTAGAGACGCATGACAAAATTCTGAGTTGACTTAAGCATAGTTTCGGAGTGTGGAAGTTATTTTTCGGCTGCTTTTAGCGAGCAACATAGCGCTCAGACAGTTACAATATTAATTTTCTGATTGTTTTCAAAATGAGATAAAATCCACTACAATGGAAAAATATTCATTCACTACAGGAACAGGTTTTTGTCTAGACAGGTGTCAAGTTATGTAAGACTCAGATCAGAGTTCCTTGAAAGAAACCTAACTAATAAGATTTCCTTGTTATCAAATTCGCACAGAGACCAAGGAAGACCTGGATAACTCTTTACCTCACTATGAAGAATTTCCAGAGACGTTGCAGCGCTCCTTTGCCTACTTTCACTCAAGTTTTGAAACTCGCCAAAGTGGTGACGAAGCTGTAAAGATTAAAGTACTTACAGTTTAGGGATTTTGAAGTTGAATATGCTTCTATCTGGTATCAATCTAATTCCAACACTGTATTATTAGAAAAAAAACAAATTATTAGAAGATGGGATGAAAGATAATTCATCACTTCACCACAGATTGATGGGGCTGTAGATGGGATGAGATGTTCAAGCATCCATCGGAAATCTTATGAAAATATTTAGAATTAACATGATTAATAAATTTTATTTGGATAACAAGTTAATTGCAAAGACCATTTCTGCCAGAACAAATAATCACAATTGTTTTAATGAGAAGTACTTCTCATGCCAGTACTGCTGCGTGAATGCATAACAAATATCATATTGCAAACCTCAAAACAAGACCCTCGCGATGGACTAGTACCATTCTCCTTTGTTTTCGAACTGTACGATTTCCCCACACTACACATCTACAGTATAATTTTTGATAGAAGTTATCTCCCACAAAAAGTAGTTTGTAATTTCAAAATTTGCCTCGTCTAAACAGTTCCAAAAGTAACTAACAGTATGATATAAAATATTACATAACTACAACCAAGAGATTTGAAAAGAAAATGAATTTCTGCAATAAAATAACTTAGAGATTAAACACAATTCAGAAGTTTGTTAGCATATTTGTTCACATTTCACAAGTGACATTATGTTATAGTAGGAAGGAGACGATCAACAGCACTATAAATTTGATTTTTATGCTTGTAAAGAATGACTCACTTCGCTTCGAACGCTTAAAGATGCTGCACTTCTTTGTGGGAATAAATATTGTTGACCGACATCTCCATAAAAAGCACTGTTCAAGACCTCATCCTTCTGAACATTAAATTTGTAGCACTTGTTCATAGAATCTATTATTGAAAAGTTAGCAGTATGAAGAACTGCCTGACTCAGGATTTTTGAAGATTTCGCGGTTAATGCATTTTGTAGAAAGGAATCATATAAAAATTATTCATACACCTTAAATGTGAAGAATTTCAAAGCAATGTCAGTGGTAAATCAAACAGAAAATGACTAAATATTTTTTGGTCTAAAAGTTGAAAAAAACATCGCTGGACATTGAAATCGCACAATTATCACGTAAATCTTGTTCTCTTTTCAAATCGTTCTCTTGGGTGGTTAATGCAGTTAGCTACAAATACTTTTGTCTAAGTCACAAGCTAAAATTATACTTCGTGAGAAACATAATTCAGGATTCTTGGAAATTAGAAATCCCGAACCTCGGTGATTGCACTGATAGCTTGGACATTCTCTGTTGATACAATTTCAATTTCAGCTATATCTTCTGGAAAGTCCAAAGCCTGAAGCCATTTTCGATGGTACTATCATTTTTTTTTATTTGTTTTTCCTTAAAAATTACTTAGTATTGAACAACAGTACCCTAATATTGGATAGTTTCTGCGCAGGACCGCTTAAAATATAGCAAATATTGGTTAAACATTAACAGACTTTTTCATTCAACTGATCGAAATCTACATTACAGTTCTGAAACTTCAACGGCAGGCCGTTTCCACTACTGCTTTTATCAGCTTCAACCTGCAACGATATAGCATCTTTTGAGAATAAATTTATCTGATGCTTCCTTTTTAGTTGTTTGTGCTGTAGCTTTTCAAACAAACTTTGTAAACTTGCAATTTTAGCAGCTAGTGAATAACTAACGATATCAATTACGGATGGCATTTTCAACCCATCGTTTATCTCTGAGGATATCTTCATGCTTCTTGTTTCTTGCTATGGAAGATCAACCAAGTTGAGCTGCAAAGAAACATATGGAAAAGTCTACCATGTTTTTCAAATGACTGATAACTTGTTTATATAGTCATATATCGCACGTCAGAAGTTCGTATTCGTATTCGTACGAACTGTATCATAGAGGTCCTTTAATAATGAATATATAATAGATGTTTGCACCTGTAAGATCTGAATGATGCAAAATTTGAAGGAACCGCATGCATATTGCGTGATACACAGTATTATATAGCAACTACTGCTTCACTGTCAGCTTAGTTTACAGTGTTAGAGACGTAGAAAGTTGAATCAAAAGTGGTCAAAACAAAATGAAGTCAAACTTGGGATGAATTATCTTTGCTCATATTTCTTAACTGTTCTCAACGGCCTTGCAAAAAATAGACGTAATAATGGATGATATATTTTATTCCATGATATCGAACTTTATAATAAAATAAGAAAATTTAAACAGAAATGTGAAATGAAGGAAGTTCAGGAAGAATCCTACATAATTTTCAAAAAGCGAATCTCCGAAGTTTGTGATATGAACATTTAAAAAAAAGATGCGTTTCTGTTAAATCATCAAACTGCTTCTTTACATTCATTTTATAAATGAAATAACTTTCCCGCAACCGCGAAATCCACTACACATTTATACTTACAGTATCTACAACCTCTATGTCTATAATCCTAAACACTATCTGGCTATTAAGATGAGGTAACAAATTACTACTTCTCAAGTAAAAGAATTAAAAATTTAACTTTCATGTGACTGTCAAAGACTTTTGTCTAATGCAATATATTCAGTAATTTCTAGAAAGTGGAAAAACTAAACTAAATCCAGGCTTAACATATAGTACAGTAACTGAGTAGAATTAGCTTAATTCAAACATTAATGAAAAGTCTTACACGGCCTCTTCCACCCATTTCGAGAATTTTTGCGACAAGCTGAAACTAGACTGAGAAAAACGGCACTTCCATGTAAAAAAGAAACTCGACGTCAACTTTTGTTCCTCATCTAAGGGGAAAAATTTTACTCGCAAAAAAGTTACTCGTATCCATTGCAAGAACACTCTAACAACAGACCCAAAAAATCCAGTATCTTGCAGCAGCAGCTGGAATGGATTAACCTACGTGACACATGTAACTTTTGCCACACCGTTTTTTTGGCAGCTCTCGCCTGCGATTGTTTGGAGAGAGCAAGTGTACTTCCCAAACGATTTCCGAGATATCCCAAAGTATCTAAGGTCTTTAAATATTGCGACTATGTGGAACCCCGGAGATATTCCAGTTGATGACAAGCGAGGCAGAACTCGTTGCAGTTAAACTGGAATTTCATTTTAGTGTAGTAGGGAAGGTGCTTTAAAATTCGTAAATTAGGGAAACTGATGAAAAACCTTAGGCAGTAACGTCTTTTAAAACTTTGACGAAAACGGAGAGCTCTAAAATCAGACTAAAAAGAAGAAAAGTTCAAGTAATTTTCTTTGGCAGGAGAAAAAATTTTGTACAAACTTGCCTCCTTACTGACAAAAAAAAGGATCCCATGAAATTGTTTCTACTGACAAAAAAAAAAGGATTCCATGAAATTGTTCTCCAGAAACTTCACTTGAGGGAGAAAAGATCTCCCGGAGAAATCTCGGGACATATAGCCAACCCTATCCCTTGGAAGAACGCTCTAACAGCAGGCCCAAAAAATTCAGTGTCTTCCAACAGCAATTGGAATGGATCAGCCTACGTGATTTATGCAGAGATTGTCAGCTCGCTTTTTGAAGGTTTCGCTCGTGACTGGTTCGGAGGGAATGGTTGCTTTTTGAATGGAATCACTGAGATTTCTAGGTGCAGGACTTTCGAGGTGTACAGATGGTAATGTTTATAAACAGGTCACAGAGGTGTAATTTCTGTCACTTATTTTTAAAATTAATGAGTAATTCTTTACAGCATACCTGTGATCTTTCGAAAATCATCCATCAATTTTTGCTGAATTAGAAAAGAAATTGAAGAATATTAAGTATAAAATGGTTATTAGCATGACAGCTGATAAAGAAGATTGCCCATGGATTTATAGATAAGCTAAAAGATCATCACAACAAACATATTCAAAAAAAAAACGGATCGAGCTATTTGTTCTCATGCAGATGTGTATCTCGCTTTATCACAACCAATATTGTTATAAAATACCTAACCCAGTCAGCATCATTCATTTCAGTTTAGTTGAAGAGCTGAAGTGGGTTGGAACAGTAATATTTTGGATTTTCTAAGATTTATATTGGAGAACAGAAAAAATTTTATCAGACGATCTCGATGCTGCTCTTTAGCTTTTTGCCGTCGTCATAAGATCCTTCTTCATCTATCTTTTATTGGTTCTAGAAAAATTCTTGCTGTTTCATCTTTCATCTTCAGTGTCCTTTACTAAGCTAAGTCAAAAGCACTCAAGAGAAAGTAGAAAAGTTGGGTTCGATGACTTTGTTACTTTTAAATTACCATTTAAAGTTCGGTTCATTTAGACGATCAATCACAAGGTTCATATTTGACCTAATTACTTCAAGTGAATGCGAGAAGGTATTACAGTTCGTTTCACTTCACGTTCTTCAGTTTATCGAAATGTTCAAAGTGGTAACGACAGCGAAGGAATTTGCGGCATATGTGCGGGAAGGAATATATTCACTACGTTTCGCTGTTCTGTTGTTAACGCTTATCATTCTTCTGTTCATCATAGTGCAAATATGTGAAATTTTATATTCATTTATGTGCTTTCAACAAAAGGTCAGCTCTTCAAATTAATTTTTTACTTTTCAACAGTAAGTCTTTTAGATTGTATAAGAATATAGGTTACACTCTTAAACGATAATCCTAACCAAAGCTACAGCTGCAGCAGTACTTTGTTGATGGTAGTTATTAAGCCAGTTTAAAGTTCGGTATTGTACAACGTACTGGGCTCTTAATTATCTTATTTCTGTTCTGGTCCTTACGCATGTTGCAATGCTGGATGTAGCCATTCTCATATATCTCTCCTCAAGACGCTAGCAGTGATATCTCAGCGAAGATGTTATTTCTTTCAAAAGCAGTTGTTACTTTAATTTAATGAGAAATTTAGTGAAAAAAATACAGTTAAGAGCGAAATTTCTCTATTGAGTGAAAAGGAAGGGGATGACCAGCGTTTCATATCAGATCTTGTTCAGTATTTTTCCTTTCATTTTTATATGTAGACAGACATTAATTTGCTTTTACGCGCTACTTGTTTTAATTCACAGTCTTTTCAGTTGGAAAACAGTGAATGCATGCCAAAGAGAATCGTCACGAATGATTTCGAAAAATTTAGACCGGGTCGTTCAAGCGGAATAAAACGGAAAACAGAAAGGTTTTTTCTGGTGTACTTTTTAATACTTTCGTTATTTCTTCGAGAAGGAAATTCTGTTTCAAATCTGGAATAAAGCTAATTTCATATATTTAAAATAAACTGTGCAATCTTGAAAGAATATTTTTGAGTTTTAACTTACACAAATAGAAGTTCAAGAGCGAGCGAAGAAACCGCCGCACAGTTTTCATTGTCTGGTGAAGGAAATATGAGAAGAAATCATGATATGGAGAAATTTGATGAGGTGAATATAATTTCCGTGCAGTTGGTACACAGCCTAGTTTTGGATGAAATTTTGAGGAATCAGAAATCCAAAATCCAGAGATTTCACTACGTTCGCTTTCCTTAAAATGTGATGTTGCAGAAGTCAACGGAAATACTCAAATCATCATCTTTTTCCACATCTTTTACCTCATCCAATCCGTTAAATTGTTATCTTGCTCCTCATTCTTTTGAAGAAAGTTAGTTTTTTTTTTTCGTACATTTATTTTAACTAAACTGATTAGTTGAGTATTTCGACTTTAATGAACCCAATTAACTTTAGTTTGACTTGAGGTAAACTTTTGTAGGATTGAGAGGTTAAAATCAATGCTTTGGAACGTTTTCTATGAAATATTCAAATGTAGTTGTAATACAAATATACTTTAACTGAACTCCTACGGTTCTCTATTCTTTTTACTTACTAAATGTAGTTTTAATATACTGTAACTGTAACGAATGGGCAGTTAGCTAAACTTTCACTTAGAACAGTAAGTGGAAAGGAATAAGAAATATTGTTGGCAGTAACAATGATTTCGCCTAATGAAAAAATTTTTCCATTCTGCAAATTCTTAAATTTACCACTCATTTTTTATTTTAGTGAGCCTAGAGGAAGTTGTTAGGAGTTCCACTTTCTTTTTCCCAGAAGTAATCTTAGCTTTTTTTAGGTTCTACTCAGATAATTACTGAATCAAGATTATCAAGGTGAGAATTCTCCGTAAATTTTTCGGGTTGCTTCAACATCATTCCTAATCATAGTATTATCGTTTCTTTCCTCTTCGTACCTTTCAGTATATTCTTTGCGGCATATCTTATTTGAAAAAAAGGATGTTGGTATTCTAGAATATTCTAGAAGTGGAAGCTAAACTAAGGGTCATTAAATGATTTTATTAAGTAAAATGCACGAAAGTTGAAGTTTGTCAATTGGAAGTTATACTAAGTAAAGCGGATTGTTTTAACGTCTTGTGACAAAATCTCGCCAAAATTGCTGTAACTTAATTTCAGTTCATTTATATCCTGAATGTCATTCTAGCCTGGTTACACTAGATGAATTAGTGAAGCTTAAGTTATCTTGAAAGTCCTTTGTTTCAATACCATTCTGTTACCTGATTCACAAGTCATTTTCATAAACTTTTTCAAGTATCTGATGAGTAATTGAGGACGAAAGAAACAATGCAGATGACCAAGCATGTATTTCGCATTTTACAATCAGTTTACATGTTCCTGCAGTATAGCTTATTTGTTTTTTGATCCTCATTAGGCAATGATTCGATTTCATAATTTTTCATTTGAAGTGTGCAGAAATAAAATATAAAGTCAAAAGTAATCGGGATCATTACACCAAACGAATTGACCAACGGTCGCAGAAATGAAAGGATGTAGACAAGCAGAACAAAATTTCTTTACAATACGACCGGATTCTTTGAATAAAACCAGTAAAGCTTAATTCCAACTGTATGGGCAAGATGACAGTACAAAAGTTAAGTAATTGATGATAAGTAGCACATCCATCCATTCATCATTCCATTGCATTGCTGAACTGTGTCGATTTATTGTTGATGCGGGTCATCCACAAATTCGATCACTAATTTCTAAAAGGAAGGAAAGTCGGTTGGATAAACGAGGCATTTGCAGTTCAATACGCAGACAATCATCACTGTTTTGACCACTGACCACCGATGCTAATTTTATTCTCTTTTTTCCTTTTCCTGACGATTTCTTCAGCATTCATTTTGTAAGCAATTTTTTTTTATTCGGAGTAGAAATTAAATCTTAAAAAAAAAATTTGAATTGCAGTAAGTGTAATTATGATGTTGAACAAAGTAAAGAAGAATGATCCTGTTTAGTGTCCCTACAGAAGAGTTGCTCGCGATGTTACAAAAAAAACGCTTTATTGTTACCGTTACAATCTTACACACCTAGTTTCTTTATATTATAGATAAAAAAATTCCGTCAATCAACAAGCATTTTTTTAAATCCATATAGTCCCTCATTTTTAGGGACTCGGTACCAAGTGTAAAAAAACCAACCTCATACTCGAGTGCAAGAATTTGTAATAAGGATGAATTAGGATTCATGCAGCACAAGCTCAAGAAACGATATGGTAAGTGATTATCAATGATTTACTGTGACACTTTAGCTGAAGAACTGATTTGGGAAGAAATGTTTAAAATATTCACCTTATTTTTTATATAAACAACCTAATATTTACCAGTACTAAAGCACATACCGAGTATTTAACTAGTCCTTAATATGTTAAAACAGTATGTCAAGTTGATTTCAACTGCTAACTTTTGACCGAATTTAGCATTCAAAATTTTTTAAGCTGAATCAGCTATAAGTGTGAGCAGTTGCTTTTTGATCTTTTCAACAAATGTTTTCCAGAATGAAAATGTATTAGCTACTTAATAGAGAAAGTAAATTCTTGAAGCATATAAATGTTTCTGACAAATGTAAAGTCTGTTATCATTTCTTTTTATTATACGCAATTTTAGTGCTGAATGAGCATAAGTGGTATACAGGGACTCTATCTTGGTCGTTTCGGGATCCCTTCCATCTTTTCAAAAACGACCATAAATTTGTCATTGTGAAGTTTGTTTTCTGCTGTTCATGTTTTTGTCCTATCATTTGGAAAAATCGTCTTGCAAATGAATTTCTCGACCTATTAATTAATCATGATTTTTCTACAAAAATCTTTTCCAGTTCATACATTCCTGAAATTTTCGATTTTGATCATGAGTTCTTTGTGCAGACTTTTGTTCCTGTATTCCCCAAATTCACCATTACTTGAACACAGAAAGTGAAATTCTGTGAATTTAAGATCTTACGCAACATTCTTCAAGGAATGTTCTACGACAGGCTTTCGAGAAATGGTCAAACTCATCAAGGGGAGCCCTTGTATTCAAAGACCTTTCTCCGCCAGATCGGACTGCAAGAAGTGTTGATGCAAACCTTGATGTCTTATTTGCTAAATATTCTCATGGCGATAAAGAATCCTTTGATGGGTTTGGTGGCATCGTGGCTCATTCAGGATATCCTGTAGAGGGCATCATTCATTTCGATGGTTCTGAATTTTGGTCGATCGATGGACGTAATGGACTTGATCTTCGATATGTTTGTTTCGTTTTTTTTTTTTGACTGCTCTTCTTTCAGTTTCAAATATCTACGACTCTAAAACAAAGTTATTTTTCAATTTTTTTAATTTAAGTAAGCTCAAGATTCTGAGTAGACCGTGACTTTTAAAATCTCCTTTTCTTTCAGGTAGCCCTTCATGAAATTGGACATGCTCTGGGACTTAGACATTCCAGCGACCCAAAAGCTATTATGCATCCATACTACAGGTTTGAGCATACATTTTCAAACTCTCGTTTCCTTTAACAACGTGAATACTTTCATCCTGCATTGTTACAGCGATCAGTTGAAAGAAGGTTTTGAACTTGGCGAAGATGATATTTTGGGTATAAGGAAGCTTTATGGCACTTCTTAAAACAGTTGAATATTGTCGAGTTTGCAAAATCTTTGGCGTAACTGTTTCTGATGATTATGTGAAAGTGACTTTGAGATCTCCTGGTATTGCTTACATGCAAGTGAATTCCACTTGTTGTTATGTGGATTGGGATCATCCAAAAGAAGTTGCAATGTATGAAAAAGGATTTTTGTGTTCAGAATTCAAGATAGTACAGAGCGCGCAATATGAAACAATACCAGATTTGTTTTCTCTATTTATTTTCCTCCATAAAGTGGAATCAAGGTCAAATTGCTATTAAATGGACAATATAATTTTTTATGAATAAACTATGTTTTTCATGCGAAATCAGGCATAATTCATTCGTTCAGCAGCAATCCAGAAATTCTTGTTATCCGAAGTACGCCATCCTATTGGACCAAATTCACAGTCGCCACACATTAGAACATCCAAATTATCTATAGTCAGGAAACCGATTGTGTCGAATGCATATTCATTCGATGTAAACCACCAGATATCAGTTTTTTCTATTTGTTTACCTTCCGCTCCACCAACACTCATTTCTCTCAATTCTTTCGGATCCTTTCCTTGAAATAGGAGGAAAGGAAAGTGAATTCCCAAATTCTAAACCTTGGAAGCAATGCTACAGAAGAGAACTTCCGAAGATTTACGAATTTCGGTGAGGAAGTTCAGGAATGAAAGAAAAAATTAATTCTATTAAACAGTCACAAGTTTCACAGTCACTATCAGCTTCAGTATTCCATTAACTTTTTTGTAAGGTCTTCATGGTATCTTTAAAGAAAAAGATTACTGATCATGAAAGAGCTCTATACCAGAGAAGTTCGTAAACCATGTTGTAGATAGAAAAGTCTGTAAAAGTTGACCTCACTAAGAATAACCTCTAAAGTCTATTCGAAGTTGATTTCTCTTAATGAAGTAAGTACCTTCCAAGAGCGTGGCCCGTTTAATACCAAAAACGACACATTGACAACGGCGACATAAAATTTTCTTTTTGTTCCATTGCTGGTTGTCTATCAAGTCACTGAAGTTCCGCTTCTCGTTCTTGCTACTACATTTCTCATTGATTGCAGGTGCATTTTCTGTGAAAAGCTAAAATTAACACTGACAGTAAGTGAAGGCTCTTGAAATGATACTTGAGACTCAGAAATGGATCCTTTTAGTCTCACATCTGTCCATTGACTCCTCACCCATCAAAGTAACGACATATCATACATTCTGTACGACCTCTTTTACCGGCATTATCGAACAGATGAAAAAAGGTGAATAAGATGGAAGAAACTGGAAGCTTCTCTTTATAAGGGTGAAAAATTTGCATAGTGTGTTATTTTCCATTATTTCCGAATTCCAGAAAAAAAAAGTCATTGTAAGTTTGTTCGAAATGAATTTTTTCTTCAGTGAAGAAAGAAGGGTTTGCGCTATTTGCAACATTTTGGATTCCTCACTCTAGAATCAGTTGATGGGACGATGGAAAGGAATCATGATTTTTAGACAGGTACTAGAATTTGATCAAAATATCATCTTTTAAATGATTCTCATTTGAGATAATTCTACAAGTGGTATTGTCATGTGCATCCTGAAATTTCAGTACTAATAATGTAACAAAGATCTGTCACTCAAATTTTTACCGACGATAATCGCAATGGCAGTGATTTGTCAACTTCACTTTTTCAATATTTTTTAGTTCCTTGAAATAAATTACAGCAGCAAACATATATGAAACTTTCATTAATTTAAGCTGTAAAATAAGCAGACATTGAAAGAGTCGTTGTTAACAAGAGGAAATGGCAGAAAATAGACAGTGTTGTGCATGAAACGAACATTAAATTGGGAAATTTAATTATGAACTTTCTTCCTCATCTGAAGAGAATGATGATTTTTGTGGTTGTAAATTAGATAAAGTGACATCGTAAAAGTGAGTCCATACACTAATTGCCTTACGATATGTGACAATAAATGATAAGGCCACGAGTAGATAAAGGGTTTTTAAAATTTCCGAGCTAATTTTAATCATTTTATTTTGAAATCATGTGGAAAAAGTAACTACAAGTAGAATTTATCACAACTTCAGAGTACTTGAAACAGGTTCTTTATTTCTTAGCTTGTCGATCTCACGTCAAAAGGTACTGAAATTACGAGCTATAAGTAATCGACTAGCTAATAACTCATATTTGCTCAGTGCATTGGATTTTATGCCTGGTTCAGCGTCTCTCCCACAATCACGGTATGTCAACTCTGCGTTGAAATTATTCATGGCGACCCACATGCTGTGGATACGTTGATCATTCTCGTTTGTGATGCCACTGTCAGATCTTACGATCGTTCGTCACTAGTAAATTTTTAAATTATTAATTATGATCTATCTGACTTTGGAGCAATTGGGATGTGTAATACTTCATTGACATTAATCGCAGTTAACTGATCACACTTTATCATCATCTTTGGAATGAATTATGAACACTGATACTAAAAGTGTGATAGCCAAATTTTTTCTTTTCGGATCCAGAACTAGCTTGTTCATACGACAGGAAAGCTGTCTGGTGAATGAGAAATATTTAGAAAGAAGGGATATTCACTGCCAGGAGCAGAACGAATGCTTTCCAACTAGTAAAGTTGTTTTGAAAGATCTCCTTTTGATAAGCTCATCCGAAAATGATGCTACATAAAATTTTTACGAGAAAGATTGGTGAGCTTCCACGAAGATTTAAGTGATTATTCGATTCGGATCCGTAACCAGTCATGATGCTTGATATTCAAATACACAAAACAAACTGTACCGTCTCAAATGATACATCACTGATTAAAGTTACTCATTTTCAAACTGATTGATAAGTTGGAACTGGTGTGATGTTGAAACAAGGCACTGATACCGTTTGGGTAAGCTTTACTCGTCAAGAATGTTTCGTGAATAGATAAACATATACGACAACTTCTTTTTTATAAATTGGTGAACTTGCAAGGATTTTCCAGCTCCTCTTACTATCGCATTTACAACCCACATGTATCTAATTTCAAGGATCAATTTATTGATCAACTTAGTGTTAGTTTATTAATTCTAGAAGAACCAAGGAATACGAGACTTTTACTAATGAACAGATTTCATTTTCAGTTTTTTAACTGAAAGTGAGTAAAAAGTTTCTTGATTTATGAGGAAACAAAGGAAAGTGTGACTGCCTTCTTCTGCCTTCTAAGTTTTCCAAGTTTTTAGCCATTTTATCTCAATTCCATCAGATCCTTTCTTCCTAGAAGCCAGAATTAAAGATTTATGGGTCTTTTGATTGCTGACTACTTGAATCCTTTGAAAAGTCATTTATTATCACATCTATATAGTTTTCTCATTTTATTGTATATAGTTATTACCGTCATTTCAAGTCTTTATCATCCGAAACATGGAAACTAGATTTTTGAGCCAAAGATTCTAAACTTATCAACAAAAATATTTTTGCTTGTTCTGTCTAGAATGAAGTCTAATTTACTATAGTGGTAGTAAGTCCCCTCATCACCTCTCTCCATCCAACATAACTAAAAAACAAGGTTTCGAAATCATTGTATACATTTCATACATCACTTATGTGAGAAATCAAAACACTTCTGCTTTTTCAGAAAATAGCAAAATGTTCCAGAAGTTTTTTCCGGAATGATCAAGAAAACTGCTGGGAAATAAAACCTAAGACTGAGAAAAAGAAAGTAATAAAATTAATCAAACACGACTAGATGATAGACGAATTAACTCCAACAGATGGATTTAATGACGGGCTGCGTGGAAGATTGTTCGCGAAGTGGGAGTGAAGGATTCTGCGGGACTTCCAGGCGACTATGAAGGAACTGAGTAGAGCTTGAAGTTGACATATGATTAAAATGGGATTGTGCGGCATTGATGAACTCACCTTCAGATGGTTGCATTCTGCTCGATGCGACAAACTGCAGCGTATGAATCATTCATTCGTTGTATTTTGTTTGAGATGATGGGCTTGTTCGGACGGGACAAAAAGATCGATACGAAGGAAGCTGTCCGTGAGCTGCAGCGGAAAATGCGAACTGAACTACGGCAGCTCGATCGCCAAATTCACGCCATTGAAAGGGAGGAGGTCAAGGTAATCTGTCTTCTATTAATTTTTGTAAGTTTTTGTCAACTCATCCCTAATCGTCCTTACATTTTCTTCGTATCTCAGAGCTGTGGTAATCATAAAACAAAATTCAATTGTTTATCCCTAATGAATTTTGATTTCAGGTCAAAAGACAGATAAAAGAATCGGCGAAAAAAGGCGATCGTGATGTATGTGTCGTGCTTGCAAAGTCCATTTTACAATCTAGAAAAGTAAGTTGTGCTATTGGTACTACTCTGCTGGGTTTTAGAAGCTGACTGATTTTGGAGATTACTAATCATCTGCAACAGCAAAGCTTGATAAGTTTTTTGATTCATCTATGTAGCGCCAATCACATGTACTTCGTTACTCTTTCTTATTCTGGTTTTTAATGCTTGTAGAAATAGACTCCTACATTCCTGAAAAATGTCTTTTCTGAAATGGAACATTTTTATTAAGCCACTACATTTTTTACTCATCCTTTAGGAAATTAATTTTAGTTCCTTAAATGAAATTGCAACTCAACTTTTGGATTTCTGATTTAGTGTTTGGAATTTGTTTAAGGCAGGCTTATTGCAGCAGTCTGAAGATGCCGTGGAGATAAAATTTGTTTTAGGCAATATCAAAAATCCATGGAACAAAGGCCCAGATTAATTCGGTTGTCATGGGAATGCAACAGCAGCTTGCAACAGTCCGCATGGCAGGCTCATTGCAGCAGTCTACAGATGTCATGAAGAATATGCAGCAACTGGTCAAGGTTAGATATTGTTTCGAGAATAACGAAATTTTTGAAACTTGATTAGAGGTAGGTATTGTCAGGGGTTTTCGGAGTTCAGGTTAAGTCATTATTGGATGGTGCTTTATTTTGTTAAACAAATAATAAAACGTTGGTGATCTCTTCTTCTGTATAACTTTTAAACATGAATGCAAATCTCAGGACAGTCAGTACCTTTTAGGAATTATAGGACACAAGAACCAGAGCAGGTAGTTTCAGTGGAATAATATCATACGAATAGTCTACATTATGCAGTGCATGACTGTTTTTAATTATGTTGCATATCACAACAATTAACGTTTTAAATTGAGATTTTTTGATTTTTTCTTTTTTTTTGGGACCTTCATATTAATGGATTTAAGGTTCCTGAAATAATGTCAACAATGCGTGAGCTTTCAAAAGAAATGATGAAAATAGGTATCATTGATGAAATGATTGAAGAAACAATGGAATCAGTGGAACCAGAGGAGCTCGAAGAGGAGGCGCAGGTACTTCTATATTGTTACTCAATATGGATAGTAAGTGAAGTTCATCAGGAATATTCATAAAAATATACTTGTGGAGATGAAAAGTTTTTCAATTTCGTAATAGAAATTTTTGTTCTTTTCATTCCTTCACGTCTTCACTGCATAAGTTACCAATGACTTTTTAATTTTCACGTTGTTTTCTGATTACATAATTAATCAGTTTTGAAGATTTTACAGGAAGAAGTAGATCGAATACTGTATGAAATTACTGCCGGTGAATTGGGTAAAGCACCGTCTGCTGTCAAGGATGCTCTTGCGGCGGAGTCAGAAAGCATATTACCAGGTGCTGAAGACCATGCCGTTGACTATGATGAAATGCGGGCTAGGTTGGAGTTCCTCAAAAACTAATCTTTGAAAAAGAAAAAATCCCAATGCTTTATGTATAATTTTTTGCTGGCAGTTTTATGCAGTTTATATTTTCATATTAATCTTGTGCTTTCTAATGATGTTTTTGAGAAAGCGGCTTACCACTTGAATTTTAACAAAAATGAAAAGCTTTAATCATTCCAATCGGTACTTGAGTTGTTTTTCAAAAGACTGGTAGATATTTTAAGAAAATAACAAAAATAACGATTACATTATGTCAGTGTAGGGAGTGATAATAACTACTGATTTGCAATCATATATTATCCCTTGACATCTATAAGTATTGAAACAAGGAAGTGTTTCATTTTTATATAAAAACTTTTCCCGTTACAAGCTTAACCTTGTGTGAGCTTATTTTCTTGATATAGTCAAGAATACAGTTTTGGCTTGAAAAGAGATGTTCTCTTCTGTGTTTCATGCAAATTCTGTCACATTTTTTTGTAAGTTTTTTTTTTTTTTTTTTTTTTTTTTTTTTTTTTTTTTTTTTTTTTTTTTTTTTTTTTTTTTTTTTTTTTTTTTTTAAGGCGCGAGACATTTTACATTGAACTATTATCACATACGTGTAAATGTCATCATGTATACTGTGTTGGCTTACATATCTCTTCTATTGATCTGATCAAAACGCCCAAGTTTAGAGCACACATCTTGGAAAGTTCTAATCTTCTGTTGTCGCCGATGGCGGTAGGTAATTATTAATATTCCGAAAAGTCTGAGGTAGTGTTTTTCCTTTTTTTTTTTTTTTTTTTTTTTTTAGTTTTTTTTTTTTTTTTTTTTTTTTTTAATTTTATTTTTATTTTTGGTTTTTTGTTATTTTTAATTTTTAAAGTTTATTAATTTTAGAATTACATTAATTATTTTATATTATTTTTTTATTATTATTTNNTTTTTTTTTTTTTTGTTGCTGTAGACTTTTTAGTTAATCATTTTCGTTGTAATCACATTTCGAGTTACGTTAATTATTACCTTAGGTTAATGGAAGTAACTTTAACAAAGAGCCGACGTAGTCGGTTTCATTTCCTTTGTATTTTAGAGAAATAGAAGAGGACTGTTGTAATTTTTCGCCCTAGTGAATACCAGCAGAGCATATCTTTTCTCTACTCAGGTTAACTGTTTCCATTGTTTACATGTTACTCAACGAAGTATTACCAGAAATGTACTGTAAACGACTGGAAAAAACCAAAAGGTGATTACCATCGTAATATGCTGGGTATGCCAATTTCGAATTACCTCAGGATGCAGCGGTTACATGTGAGCAGTGTTCAACATAAAAAGGAATCCGGAAAGCTTTATAAATCAATGGGAAAGACACTTATTCAGATCTGATTCTCCGGAAAAGTAAAGTACTGATTTTGGATGCCATTTCAAGTGATGATTTTATGTTATTCTGTTGGAGCAAAGTAAACCAGTTTTGATTTGAATTTATTATTTCCTGTTGGGATATAATCAGCAATGGGCATGTTGTGTACCATTCCAACATTTGAAGTTTTTTGTTTAGTTACGTAAAATACCTACTCATAGTTCGCTGAATTTTGTATTTTGAAGAAGGATTTCTGTGTTGCAAGGATGAAGCTTCATATTTATTTTAGATGCTTTTTAAACTCTAATCAACTTAAGCTAGAAGATATAGCACGAAAATTAAAATAGATTTATATTATCGGTGTTAGTTTGGAAATATGTTGATATGCGGAAAATAGAAAATAAGAAAACAATACCATCAGCAGAGGAAATAGAAAAATTTTTAGTATACTGTCATCATTGATGAGAAGATGAAACAAAAAGTGGGAAGATTCTCAGTATGCATGATGAGACTACTTGTACCACCAGTGCTGAAGCAGTTTGCGGTGGTATGTACTGGACTAATCGGAATAGAAAATACTAAACTATTGATATATTGGGAATTAATTGTATTAAGGAGTGTTCCAGCGTCGTGGACTTTGAATCTAAAAGAGGTAGTTCCGATTAATATGTGTTTGTTTTTAATAAGACATTTCCATGTTCTAATGATGAAATGGATGATCTTAACGAGATTTGATTTTAGCATTGTGTTTTCTCGAACTTTTTAGAATTACCTGATTTTTTCTATCAACTCATTTTCATGTTTCCGTCATTTGTATTAGTGCATAACCAAATACACTTTTTAACTCTGTCGAATAAAAATTTACCTGATATGGTACTGCACAAATTTAAATGACAGTTTTTGTTACGAAATATTCTAGCCGTGATTAATCCTGTAATGAAGTTTGAAATATAAATCTCACTTGTACTTCTGTAGTACTTTGAAAAGACTTCGTACATGATTGGGCTAGTGGTAAGTTTTGTTCGTGTTAGAAGTGGACATTGGAAATAGTGCGGTTGGATGATATTTTATAGCTTTTAGGATATTGAAGAGAAATGGAAATACTCCAGGTAACTGAGGTTAGGCCTCAAGTTTAGCGTCGGTTCTTTTGGAGACCCTTTTATGGCAGTGTTAGAAGTGAAAGAATTACTGATCGCCATGCAGATATGTGTAACGACCTGTAGTGCCCCTTTCTGGGAGGTATTGCTTTAAATGTTGCAGCATTCACTGTTGCCGGCCAAGTAGGGTAACAGTTTCATTCTTACCTGTCACAAGTCGTATATTTTCCTGCTAGACATCAGGGGCTCATAAAGGAGACCCTTGGAGGACTGCGTCCGAGATATAGAACTAACAACGTCACTTACGTTAGTGGATGAGGAAGCATTTGCGAAGGACGTATAGACAACAAGAACTACGAATACGGACAATTTTGCGTAACGAACGCCACGTGATTTGTTTGTCTTAACTGTGCGAGGTTATTTCTCGAGAGCAGAAGCACGTAGAGGGTTGTTCGTTTCGAATGCTAACACATCTTGCCGTAATAGCTTTGGATAGAGAGGGAAAGAGGCCAGGGAGAAGAGTATCCTAACTAGACGATGGGTTGGTCCTCTCATCTTACAACACGAAACTTTTTGGCACGTTTTTGCTTGCACCGGTGCCAGAAAGAAGAGGAAGGATGATGCTTTCTTGGGGAGTGTGTCTTCTCGGGTTGACTCACTCTCGACCCTGCTTACTTGGTGCGTCCAAGCAACAGCTAGCACGCAATTCTTCACAGCGGGGTGCTATTTCCTACTCCCTCTGGTATTTCCTGTTTCCACATCGTCACAGTGCCACGCAGAGTGTCTCTCTCTCTGCTTTGTTCTGCGCTCTTCTCGAACCCTTCAATTTCATTCTATGTCTCTCTTCCCGTCCATGTCAGCGGGATGAGTCTCAGCGCTTTCGCACTGCAATATGTTGGTTACCCTGGAAGGGCCTCGCTAACATTAGACAGAAGTGGCCTAGTTCCGTCTAGAAGAGCCAGTCTGGACATCACTCACCTGTTTAATAGGAAGGACCTGTAAAGTTGCCCTCCTTCGTTATTCCCATCTTCAGACACATCATTTTCATGTGAATATCCAGAGTGACTTTATAGCATTTCTGACAGAAGCGAATTTCTGCAGCGTCTGTGGTTCGTCGGATTTTAAGCTAGTTTTTGATTCCTTGTCATTTGAGAAGTGTTCTTTGTTTTATTTAAAAAGTCTTCAGTTGGACGATTATGGCTGAGCACAGTTTCTACGCGGTGGGACATGGCAAGAAACCAGGCGTATATGAAAAATGGGCCGACGTACAGGCTCAGGTTTGTTTTATCTACGTAACATTTTCCAAATGAAAGCTTTTTGTACTGATTCTGAGTAGTCAGTATTAATCGAGGAGAAATTCAGAATACTTTAGATTGAATGGTTTTCTTCTTTCTTTATGGTTGATTAATTTTATTTTTTTCAGATAAAAGATTTTCCCCAACCAGTTTATAAGAAATTTGCTACAAAGGAAGAAGCCGAAGAATTCGTGAAGGCCCGACAGCCGGAAAGAATTTCATGTTGGTTGTTAATTGTTTCTTTTAGATGATTACTTTATGTAGTTTCGTAAGTTCTTATATGTTTAAGGATTACTTGCATATGAAGTTCATAGAACTCTTACATCTTCAGAGATGTATGAATCTCATACATTCTCTGTTTCTAGGTTTCAAAAGTTGCTATAATGTTAATAGAAATGCATGACCTAAAAGTGGTTCATGTCTCTTAAAGCAATTTCAGTGGAAGTGGATGAGAAAGCGGACAAGTTTTATGCGGTTGCTCGAGGAAAAGTTGTAGGAATATTTACAGATTACAATGAAGTTAAGAACCATGTGAGGGAAATATTACTTTTCTGTCGTTATGATTTAATTCGAACAGAATTGTTTGTCACATTTTTTCCATAGAAATTTCAAAAATGTGTTTGTTTCCGATTTCTGCATTGCTAATTATAAAGTTATTGCAGATAGCCGATTATCCTCAGCCTCTGTACAAGAAATTCGAGAAATTGGATGAGGCAAAGGCTTATTATAAGAAGTATTCGAGTGGAGAAGAGGATGGTAATTCAAAAGGTTTTGTTTTTACTTATATTTTCTTTAGGATTTATACATTTTCGGGCGCTTTGTGCAATGATTATTTCAGAACACTTTACACTGCTTCAGAACATGATGATCTTAATTTGTCGAAATCCTCAAAAAAATAATTCAGTGCGATATGACTTGGTACTGATGAGAAGAACAACATGATATCTTTATCATTTCTTATGGATTGAGCATTGACAATGGGGAATCCCGGCGACATATACCACTAAATTGTTGACATTTACAAGGAAGGCATGCTTACCGAAAGTGGATTTACAAAGTAAAATAATATGGACGACACGAAGAGAAATAGGAAACAAGAAGAAACCAAGATGATTTAATGATATCGTGCCAAAATGACTGTTAAATCGAGCTTGTAATAAGTAATTTCAGAATCAAAAGCACATAATACAGCAGCGGATAACAATGAGAAAGAAGTAAAAGAGACAGAAAAAACGGAGGAGAAGAAAGAGGCGAGGATAACATCGATTCTTGCTTGATTAATATACAGACGATTAATGCTTCCTATTTTCTCTTTGTTTTTGGAACAGTGTGCTGTCGTTGTTGCGTTTGATGTAATTTCCGAAGCATATTCGACCTTTTTTGTGTAAATTTCAGCAAACTAACAAAGGATCAGCATTCTACGCTGTAGCACATGGTCATAAGACTGGTGTGTTCAAAACATGGGAGGAATGCCAAGAGGCAACAAAAGATTTCAAAGGCGCCAAATTCAAGAAGTTCGATAATGAAGAAGATGCGAAACGATATGTTGAAGACAAAAATATTAAGGAATCAGGTAATCTTGAACAATCAGTCATGAAAGACAATGGTAGTAGTTTGTATTCGTATTCCTTATAGTCATTCCAGAAAAGGGCCTATTTTCATACATTATTGTCATTATTTTCCCTATTTCAATTGGATTTAAAACTTGTAGGAGATCGCAAAAGGGCTCACAGTCCAGAAGATGTGGCAGACGGTGTTGAGGAAAAATCAGCAAAAATGGAAGCTAAAGCAAACGCTTGAATAGAATTTTTTTTTTTTGTTTTGTTTTAAGTCGCATCACTACGACTATTTTAACACCAGGCATTGTTCTCGTAGGTTTTGTTTGTGTGTAGTGAAAGTTTTTTTTTTCTCATAGTTGTAAATATAATAATAAAGTTCTGAATCCAAAAGGCATGTTTTGAGCTGATTTATAGCCTACTGTAAAGAAATTCATAACATTCTTATAATTATTTCCAGTAATATCGTCACTTTTTCCCACTTGATTCATAATTTGTATACGATTTTATTTTCATTTGTCTTTGTTGTCCCTACTAATTCTTCCTTCACAAACCAATTCTGTCATTTTTATTATAAAGAATTATGAATCAAATTATGAACGAAATAATTTTGCCGTCTTCTCAGACACCAACATTTCATAAATTGTATACTTGTAGATTGGTGTGATACATGTTTTTCTGCTTCTTTATCTATATCTTGTCTTCACTGTTCTTATTTGGTTATAGCAGAATATTCTACACTACCTTTCCACTGTTATGAATGGCGAATGAATATTCTGAGAATTTCCATTCTTTTTTTCTTTTTCATTGAGAAACATTTACTATTTGGTTGTTAGATAAAATTTCTTGTCGGTATCTCAGTACTGTCTCACATTAAATAGTCTGTTTTGGCAGCAGCTGACGTATATAACGGTGCTTGAAAGCCAGAATTTCTCCAAAAATGGTAGAAATCGAAACTTCAGGCCTTCGTGTTATTTTGCTATGGTTTGGATCCAGTCCAAATCCTTTGACATTAATGAATTGAAGCGAATAATGGACGGGATTACTTTCAGTTCAAGTGAAGTTTTCGGGATCGTGAGGCTGCGATTATTTCGTTGTATTTGTAAAAGGATAGGTTGATTATAAGGCAGGTAGTTCAAATTAAGTTGCAGTTAGTGCCTCCACACATTATACAGTACTCTATTTGCTGAAATGTATTACTTATTTAACGATTAAAAGTTGCTAGGCAGTTATTTAGACCAACTTTGTATTGCAGCACAAAGAAGCAGTTAGGAATGAAAACTGGTTATTATGCTGTTGCGCGAGGTCGCTCTGTTGGAATCTATAAAACATGGTCAGAATGTGCAATACAAGTAAAAGGATATCCAAATGCGAGGTAGGTGCACATTCTAGACTGTCGAAACAACTTACATCAGCAAATATATTACTGTTACTTTAAGGTTACTCAGATCAGGTCATAGCAAAATCTGCTACCCAAGAATTTGTCGAACTTGCTTATTTTCAATGGCAATAGTGTAACATTATCTATTGTAGCTTTAGCAAACTTACGAACTTCAGTTGCATCACTCTGAGAGTTTACAGCTGTAGGAGAATTTGTACAGCATCTTTAAAATAACATATCGATGTTTTTAGATATAAAAAATTTGATAAAGAAAGTGATGCGCTGGCTTTCATTTTGCGAAATAACACCAACGGTCACGCAGGTTTATATTACTTCGACTTCACTTCTAAGATATACCCAAAGCCTCCTGATGCTTGAATGAAAAAAATAACAATAAGCAAACTGAAACTTCAATGTGAGATTCTTACTTTTCATCAGATTTAGCATTTGAGATTGAATTACAATAAAAAAAATGACTGCCTTTTGTACCAGAACCTGTGTAATTTATGGTCTCACTTTTAAATGCAAGAATTGGCGATATGAAGAAATTGAAAAGTTTCACATCTCCCTTTATTGATTAGGAATCGGGAAAGATACGCAATTTCGATCGTCTTTGAAGATAAAGTCGAGCAAACGGTATGTTTTGTGTTTGCGATAATTACTTTGGCTGTGGTATAGAATTTGAGTAGTAGCTGGTTAGTTTTGAGCACGATTGAATTGCATCCAGCCGTCAGTAAGGCACCACTTTATGTTGTTTGATTAAAGATGATATTTGGTTGCTAGCCGTTTTAGATTTCTTTAAGGAATGAATGAAAGCTGATCAAACGACAGCGAACTGCAGATAAATCAGGCTTTCAAGTACAATTGAGACACCTTTCAAGGCCTTAGTGTTTTAGAAATGAAGCCTTTTAGTTCGCAGTCAGCCCCCCAAGAAGAGAGGGTGTGGGAAGAGGTTCCGGTTGTGTACACAGATGGTGCTTGTTCCTCTAATGGTTGTGCTGGAGCTGCTGCTGGAATTGGAATTTACTGGGGTGAACAACATGCTGATAACATTTCTGAACCACTCCTTGATGGGCCACCTACGAATAACAGAGCCGAACTTACAGCAGTCATAAAGGCCTTACAAACGGTAATTCCTATTTGTAAAACTTCGATATCTGTTTGTTTTTTTAAGACAATTAAAGTTTCTGTCCTTCAATTTTCACAGGAAATCAAATGTTTTCCTCACTTTTTTCAGGCAGTTCAGCGGAAATATGAACAGCTTATTGTTCGTACAGATTCCAATCTTTTGATTCAAACGATGACTTCATGGATACATGGTTGGCAAAAAAATGGTTGGAAAACAGCAAATGGTACAGCCGTCAAGAATCAAGACCTCATTATGCAATTGGATGACTTGCTCAAGAAAATCAACGTGTGTAAATACCTTAACAAAATATTATCAAAATTATCAAGCATGTTTCGGCTAAATTAAAATGTCGAAAATGGTATTTTATTTAAGAATATTAGTAAAATAGTACAGGTTAGAAGGAAGAGTATGCTTTTACACAGAAAATACTGAAATGGACTAAGAACTCATGTTTATTTCGAAAATAAAACATAGTAATTCTCTCTTTCATAGCTTTTTCTCCACGGTTGCACCATATTGCTCGAACTAAAAAAAAAAAAAAAAAGAAAAAAGACAATCGAAATATCCATCCGGCCTTGCGGGATTTACCAACAATATTGCAGTTACTGAAGCCGATGGGGGACCACTGCAAATATTCCTAGCTAGCTTAATATTAATATTAAGTGCTGACTGCTTAGTGAATCACAAACGTATTCTAGTTTATTGTGAGTGCATTCAACTGAATTTCAGGTCCGTTTCGAACATGTTGCCGGACACGCAGGAATATTTGGGAACGAAAAAGCAGATCAACTTGCTAGAGAAGGAGCACTTCGTTACCGTCAAAACAAATCTTAGTGATGTAAAGCAAGATCTGAGAAAGCTTAATATTAATTCATGTTGACTACTTCTCACTACTATGTTTTGTTTTTTCCAATACATACTGCGACATTACGATCTTTTTTTCTTCATTTTGTTGCAACTGACGGGATTTCAGCGTATCTTTGCCTGCTAACTAACTGTACGACTCAAAAGGCTTCAACAGAACGAACAGTTCCATAATAAAAATGGAAAAAATAAGTTCAAATCCGACAAACCACAACCATACGAGATTTCTGAATAGCACTATGCTCATTGTTTTTTTGACAATAGTTCGTTAAAGAAAGTGTATTTCCTCCTTATTGAAAGATAACAAAAGTGAGAGGAAATCTTCCATATCCATCTGCCTTGCACGCTTTGAAGCAAAACCGTTTTCTATGATTATGTGTTCAATCTTTTCTTTCATGTTGAGTAAATCTCCAACTTCCTAAAAATAATTTCACAACTATTCAAGTACAGACTTCATGATAAAATGATACTTGAAGCGACGAGAAATTTCAGACCAAATAGCTTCTTAATGATAAAACCAACATACTTTGTTTTTAATGCTGCAAACAGCCCTGTAACTCTTTTCTAGTGAATCGCACACCTGATTATTTTTAAAGAGTGATAACAGGGTTTTATTCTTCCGAAGAAAAACGATCCTAAGCAGGTTGTCCCATTCCTGAAAATGTGTCACAGTCTTTCATTGAAAAAAACTAGTATGAAGTGCAAACCTTGTCTAACATTTCACTATAGGACTTTTTATTACCTCCAGTAACTACTTTACTTGCAGAATACTTCCATTTTGATAACTGTACTCTATAACTCCCAATGATACGTGGATCTATTTCCATTTATTAAGAAATAAACCTGAAAGTTGATCTGAGGAGGAGGGTTTCTTGGTGCAATGCGTACAACAGCTGAATCAACTTTTGGTGGCGGTCGGAATTCTGTTCGCTTTACCTTCATTAAATGTTCCACCTACAAGGGAAATTTTTTTTTTAGAAATTGCGAAGACTTCGTCATTAATTATTAATAAAATCTGATATTTTATGGAAGTCGAGTGAACTGCAAAGTGAAGCAATTTCTACACAATAATAATCATGTCAGGAAGAAACGGGAGAGAAATAGTTACCTGTGCAAGGAATTGGACATTCACACTTAATCTGCAGTATAACTTGCTACCAGGTTTTGCTAACAGTCGATCTGCAAACTCCTTTTGAAACATTAATACAGCATACCTGAAGTATACACGAGAAGGAGATTTTAAAATTACTTCGTGGATAGTATGACCTTATCAGCCACTTTATTCAAGGGCATTTTGATATGGATAATCCGCTGTGCATTGCTTGAACGCATTCTAAAAATCCATTCAAATCTTAAAATTACAGGACAAAGATCTACTTTAAATCCTAAAAATTACCTAGGCAAAGGTCGCTGCAACAACAACCTAAATACAAATGGTGATGAGATCTGATACGGTAAATTGGCAATGCACACATCAAAAAAGGGCCATTCCATTTTCACCACATCTCCATGTCTCACTTCCAGTTTTTGCTGATGCGATCTGGAAGCACTAGACTCAGATTTTAATTATTTCTACATGCATAAAGAATTTGAAAGTACAGTGGAACATCACGGGACAGGTATGCATCACGTGTGACTATTAAGGAAATCGCTCACGTTCCAATCACTCGTTTTTTAAGTTCAGCGATCATTCTTTGATCAATCTCGCACGCGATCACCTTTTTAGCTTTTTCCATCAGTATTACAGTTAAATTACCTGTACCAGAACCAACTTCGAAAACAGTGTCTGTTGCTTTGATTGCGGACTGCAAAATCAGAACATCTTTTCGGAGGTAAAGAAAAATTCAAAATATTTACGACAAACTTATTTTCGGTATATCTAAATTATTATGTACCTTACTGACACTAATTCTAGTTACTATTTAAAGCACCTTACCACCTTCAGAATTAATGTTATCACTCAATCCTACTTTATTTTAATTTTCTTCATTCACTTTCAAAGACTGAGATGTGATATGCACAATAATTGAACAGATATGCAGTTGCGTTTTTTTCTGAAATCCAGACCAATCAACTTCAAAGTCCATAAATAAACCGGATCTCTACCTTTTCAATAATTGCATTTACAACTCCAGGATTTTTTAGAATGTGTTGTCCACGATCGGTATTGAACGGAAGGGCTGCAAATTGAAAATATTACATACACATGTATTAATTGACTTCAGCATAATTTTATAAAACTATTTTTATCATCTTTACCTTGCATTGTTCCATTTCTTCTAGTCGCATCTTTTTTCTTCAATTTCGCTTTACCCATAATGGCTACAATAAAATGTGAATAACAGCTGGAATGAGAAAAAGCTGTTCGATAATAAGGACTGTGAACAGGAAGTTATAATTCAGTATATTCCACTGTGAAATGTAATGGACAGAACCATGTGCTTTAAGAAAATGGACTTGATTTACTCCTCCAGGCAAGGAAACATTGCCTCGTCAACAGAATATACTTCTCTTCTCCCTTTTAAAAAATAATTTGAACAACAATGAAAGCATTGAAAGAACATTCCTGCATAGCGATTATCATCATTAAAGCCTCGAATTTCACAAAAAGCCAAATACAATGAAGTTACTTTAGCAGGTACTGCTTGGCAGTAATAAACTTCCCACTAAAGCACTCCGCAACTGCCAGTTTACACACAAACCATACAGGAAAAATCCCAACAACGTTAACTTCACCCCACCACGGTTAAGGCAAATGAATGGTTTGGAAGCAGTAGAGTAACGGTTCATTACGATGATATGATTTATGTTACAATTGCTGATCACTGTGATGGTAATCCTTCTCATTGTGTTCTATTGTAATATTTGAATAGTTCATGGTCAAATACTGATTGTGTCATTTTTATTATGATGTTTTACTGATATAATTCTTATATCATTGTCTGGTGAAAATAAATCGCCAAGAACCTCGGATTGGCTTGAAGACATCTAATTGTTAGGCTCACTTCTGGAAACAAAAAGAGGTTTCTTGAGATGATGCTATATTTGCAGTAAAATTTGAATGAAAGTATAGTGGTAGCAGTAAAAATCAGACCAACATGTTCAGGATAAAAGAGATGTAGAATAAAACATTCCCACCGAGTACGAATTTTCTAAAAGAGAAATCTAGCCAGTATATTCCTATGATTCCGTTGATAGATTGACATAATTCTCATTAATCTCAGAGAAGAAAGTACATCATATCAGTACTTGGACAGAGACTCTTATTCAAATGGACTATGCTGACTTATTTTATATTTTCGGGGAATCACCTAGGTTTCAGTATAACAAACATCCTCAAGTGTAATGGAAATTTGAAAAATATCATGTAATAAATTTGACTTCTCTTAAAAGTATCACCTGAATTCCATCCGACGAACTGATCAGTCAAGTAAGAATAACATTAATCCAGGATTGAGGAATTTTTTTTTTTTTTTTTTGAAGGCATTAAGAGTACTGGCATTATTTAATTTTACTGTCGGAACAATCAACATTGCAGACTTCTCGATCAGAGTTCTGAATAGTCCTGGATCGCTTCTTCAAAACACCTTTGGTTTGATCCATGAAACCATTTCGAGTCCATCCCTCATTTAAACCTTTCTAACACTTACAGTAATTTCTACTACCATTAGTAGCTTTCATCTGGCTTAAAACTTGCTGGAAGTACATCTTTTGATTTATGTTGCGAAACGAATTAAGTATCTGGCGCTGGTTTTTGGAAACTTCAATTCATTTTTTAAATTGACAGTACATTGAAAATTCCATAATCAGGAATGCAGATGCTGCTCGAACTATTACAGGATGATGAAATGGAAGTTCAAAGGGAGTCATTCATCTTGCAGCTAACATGAGATTTTCTATTAAAATGAAACTGGAAATGGCGAAGGTTAATTATGATGTATATGACTGGATGTAGATACAGAAGCTTGACTGATAATCTTCTGTAAGAAATAAACCTACTTCTGAGGAAATTACCTGGATCTAATCTACTCCCAGCTGTAACAAGACTAGCACTCCTGCAGCACTGATCCATACCTCTCACTTATGCGATTCATAACGGTGAACAAAGAGTTTACACCAACCACATCACGACTTATTTGAGTTGACACGTGTGTTCTCAGTTATTGGTAGACTGTAAGATTGTCTGTACGTGTGCACTGTTTACTGAATTACGAGGTGATGATATTAATCATATCATATCAGTGCAATCATTTCTGTCTAGCTGCTCAAAGCAAGCATCAGCTGTTGAAGAGATGAAGAACGATGCTAAAATCCTGAACTTGGAGCCTTGAGAGAGTAACAACAGTGATGTGTAAAGAGATGGAATACGCTAAGCAACTAAACAAAATATCCTGGAAACTGATATTGCAGAAGAGAGGAAAAAGAGAGGCAGAACGGAGAGGTGCACAGAGAGGGAGAGAGGAAGAGATAGAAAGAATAATAAAAGAGCATCGGTTCAGTATAGCAGCAAGAATTAACTTCGAAGTATTTTGTAAATACATCCGCTTCATTCTTATTGAGAGATCCAACCAGAACTCAATTTTTGTTGCAGTGCCTATCATTATTATCAGTTACTGTCATTCTCTCCTATCATTCCATACAGAACACTTCATTCTTCATTTGCCTCAATTTAAAATAACTTTGTCAACTGTTGAGTGTTAACTAGTGATTAGTCAGTCAAATTACTTGCTACAATGAATAAAGTGTAAAGCAACAACTAGTGGACAACCCAGTGGCCATGTTGTGCTTCCTCTCCTTTCATCTTCCACTACCATTTCTGTTAACTCTTCAAGTAATAGAAGCGTAATAAGCAATACCATCTCTTTTACCTGTCACACCTTTACTCGATCACTTCGGTATTGCTCGACGTCCGTTTGTCAACAATCTGTGATTTCCTCATTTTGTTTGGTACTTTAGAACTGAAATTAAGTGCACTTATACAGGATGGCTCAGTCCTTTGATATGAAACGAAATAACTGCTCAACAGTTCACTATTTCATTTACAAATGAAGACACAAAGCCATTCTGCTAAGGAAACAGCACTTGTGGTAAGTGCCAAGAGAAGAGATCCATGCAGCTGAAGGATCAGGAAGAAACGTCACAGGGTGTCCGTCTTCCACGGAAAAGCGGAATCAGTTCGCCATATCCAGGCAGTATCTGAAACTAGGCATAAACTTCCACTAAAATGAATGAATTTTTTCAGAAGAAACTTATGTAATGAGCCACCATCCGTTATATCAGCGGACTGAAGAGCCAGTTTGGGGTCGAAGCGGCTACGATTTCCATCGGTCACCTTCCGCATTACAGGGCACTATCGTGCCTCCATACTCTACAGCTGTTATTCATTCTGGTGTTAAACCACCCACTGAATCTGATATTTATAGGTGTGTTTATCATTAAACGGTGTTTAAGTGATTGAACTCATTTCAAACATCTAGACAAGCCGTACAAAAGAGGATAAATATGGTAGAAAGATCCAACGATTAACAAATTAAGATGTTTGAAGTGCGTAGAAGTGAAGAGAGATTAGAATGCAATCTGATTAAGAGCCTCTGCAGCATTGAAACTATTGTAATTGAAGAAAATTAAAATTTCGTTAAATTTTGCGGAGTAGAGAAGGATACTTTGTTTCCGATAAACTGCTATGATATATTTGTTGAAATTACGCTAAAAATCCTGACACATTCTTCATATAACCTGTCCGCCTTTAGGGTTGGCGTTTATGGCTGGCGCAAGCGATGCTTATATTGCTTCATCTGTGTGCTTAGTGTTGCCGTTATACTTAATTTAGCATTAACTGTATGGATTATGTCTGTTCTCGACATCACCACTGTATGTTATCTTTTTGCAAAAATTTTATTCCTTTATCTGTTTCCTACATATCGAAAATCATAAAGTTCTTAGTCTAGAATCCACACATGTAAAGGAACTAGTAATTAATTA
>PQVD01000954.1:56706-82827 GCA_003012265.1 Setaria equina
AAAATTATTGTTTTCCATTCTCTGGAATTACCCGTTGTACGTTATTCTGGACAAAATTTAGACAGGAATGGGTACAATGAGGATAGAAGATGACAGTATTCGAGTAATGGGCGAAGCGCAGTTTGACCGTTCGGTCCATTTTACGGAGCTTTCTACAGCACATGTACGTTGAAAATTTCTGCATAAAGTTTAATATTTTTTGTATATCTGCAATTGCAAGAACAAGATTCAACGGAATTACAGAATGAAGCGCTCACAATCGATTCATACCGTGGTATTTTTATAAAGGCTCGAAACATGTCTGGATATCAAACTGCTATGATCAATATGTTTCAAGATGGACGTATGGAAGCTGTGTGCGATCGATTTGAAATTTATGACAATTCCCGAAAACTATTATTTTTTGCGGAATCAGACGAAATTGGCCTCAAGCTCGAAAATCTCCGGATACTTGGTATATCTTCATGTAATTCTCAAGATCTTGGAACTCATTTCAAAGACAGACATTTCGTTTATTTATCGCTTTTGATTTGAAAGTACTCAATTGAATTACAAGAAAAAAAAATACAGACTTCAGAATGAATTCCAGATGACGGTGGAAGTGTTTTCGAAGGAGCTATACAGACAGCACTAATTCGTCCAGAATCTGACAGTCCTTTAAGGTTTGCTTAGCAGCCCAAATTTGGTGAGCTTATTTGTTTGGGACTCTTAATTTACCATTCCGGTTAAAACTACAGATGAAGCAGTGAGAGTCCCAGAAATGAGACGATGAAATAATGCTAAAATATTCATTCGACGTAAAATGTCTTCTTTTTTTTTTAGCTTGGAGTCACCAACTAGAAGTTTGAACCTGGAAGCAGGTCAAGATATTGAGATTACCAGTGCAGCCGGAGAAATCCAGTTGTTATCTCTTCTTGACATTACCATAAATTCGAAACAGGTCAGTAGCTAATAATAATCAGATGGTGACTGTTTTCATTATCTTTATTCGTACAGTGACGTGTTCACGTTCCACTTCATTACAGGGTGAAGTTCGTCTTGATTCAAGCAATATAGTCATGTCAGGTTTGCCGAGAAGTGAAGCCCGCGGGATTGCCCAATATCAACTGTGCATCTGCCAAAATGGACTGTTGTTTGTGGCAGTAGTCGGGGCTGACTGTCGCGCAGATCGAGCTATTTGCAACTAACAGCCAGGATACAGCCTACCTATTTGCTTTGGATTAAAGTCTGCCTTCAACCTATAACTCAGCAATCTGTCAATGTAATGAATCATTCCGATATATCCATTGTATCTACGACCTTATCACTCTCTACTCTCTTTCACTGATAACCTCTTCGTATGTTAACGATAATAAAGGAAAGGTTGAAAACCGAAAAGGTTGCAGCTGTTATTCATAAAAGAAAATACTTGCAGCCAATGTTGTACCATGGCCAGCTATACCCTCCAGAGTTCCCAACATGTTACGAGGCTCACCTCGAGCACTCCGTCCCCAAATTCCCTCTTTGGCACTGAATGAGATATCGTTCCTCTTCCAGCCAGCCAGTCGTTCTCTCCTCTGCATATAATGGACAATAAGCTGTTTCGCTACGCGTTGTCGCGTCTGTCTGCAATGATATAGAAGATCACTGCGGGGTTGTGGCAGCTTACGGTTATTACTCATCTCTCACTTGTTTCACCGCTTCATCTCGATGGATACCCTTCTGGAGTTTAGGTGAAGTGATGTGATGGATGGATTTCCTCTTGTTTATCGCCAACAGTGTCATTCTCGAAAATCGTAGCTTTCCACCGTTTTTTCTAAATAATCATATTTATAATGCATGTGGTTCCTTGTGAAAGCAACTTCCTGTAATTGCCTGTATTGTAGGGCAAAGTTGTAAGTTTTGTTTCATAAATACTTGGGGTTATGGGTATATTTCAGGATGGAAGGTTCTCGCATACAGCCCTTGAATAGGCAGAATATTACCTCAGGGGAGTATGTTCTTCTTTTGATTCGCTGTATTCGTACGGTACAGTCACCGTCGTTTTCATTTGCATCTCAAAGGGCCAATGAATATGGAGTGCCGGTTCTTGTCATCTACATCTATGAACCAGGCAAGATTCTATATACTTTGTAATTTCAACAGGACTATAGGATTTCACTATTCACTACTGAAACATTGTTCACACTTTTGTCGAATAAACTGTTCCTTGCAGATCGACATAATCTGGCACAACGAAAGTTTCTTTTAGAAGGGCTGAATTGTTTAGAAAAGAATCTGTCTCGTTTACATACACCTTTACTGGTTGTAAAAGCTAGTGATAATGAGGAAGCGATAGAAATTGCTTTGAAGCTTTCTGATGCGGCTTGCGAAGTAGTCATAGATGCTGCTTATTTGCGTGAAGATCGTAACTTTGAAGAAAATCTTAATGACAGACTTGTCATGAAGTGTCGTAGACTCACAAAAGTTGAAGGAAACGTCACTATACCTGTAACGGTTAATATTTTTTATTACTTGGATGCTTTGTCATGAATTTTTGTCTTTTAATGAATCTATTTAGGAATATCCATCAAATTCTACTCCAATTTTACCTCATATCTTCACGTTGTTTTTCTAAGAGGAATAACATATTATTCTGCTTTAAAAAATAATAAATTGTAATCAGTGTCAATGATTTAAAAAGAAACTGCTCATTTAGGTTCTATGCAGTAAACCAGCATATAATGCTAATACAATTCGAAAGGTGGCATGGGACTTTCTTGACAATTTTCTTCTTGAAAAGTGGGATGTTACTCCAGAAATTGATTGTGAATCGTGGGAAAGGTGTGTAATACATATATATTTTTTGTAATAAATTTTATTATCTTTTGGTTGTCACCTTCGATGTTGTCGACATCAGATTGAAAATTAGGAACCGGTAAACACTATCTAATATTTTGTAGTTATACGTTATAATGCAGTGGAAATTTCCATTCATACTGAAAATAGGGCAAGTTACTCTTTGAAGACTGCCTCTGTAACTGAGAAACTTGCTGATCAAAAAGATTTAATATTTGCCATGTTTCACGGATGTTTCAGTACGGTGAAGTATAACTTGGAATGTTTAGACATTTCATTAGAGCACGCTAAAGCTGCAGATGAGTGCAGAACTAGTAGTGAATTGGAAGGTGGCGAAGTTGCTGCTCGGCAAGTTCTGGATCATTTCATTGCTAACAATTTAAGCTCATACGATAAAGAAAGGTTCGTTCATAAATTTTTACTATAGATAAAAACCAGTGAAAATTCATTAACTTTAATGTATTGTCATTCTTTGAATTTTTTCTGCGCAGATTCTGATTACTTCGTGTTTTTATATCCAGGAATATCCCGAACGGTGGAAAACAGAGCCATCTTTCGCCTTACATTCATTTTGGCATGTTGAGCCCAATTCTGATTGTTGCAGAAGTCCTACACTCTAAAGCACCAAAGTCTGCTAAAGGTAATCTTTCGTGGTAGTGGTGCTTTAACAGATTGAGTTAAATGACGAAGAAAGATTTGTTCCGGACTCTTTGTTATTGCCAGAATTTGTCGGAAATTTGAGTACTTTTTAGTACTGATTTCATTTTATTTACTTGTTTTTTGTTTTATATACGCTTCCTTCGATAAAATTTATGCTTTTATGTCTTCATTCATTGAAGCTTTATACTTTATACTTCAGATGCATTTCTGGAAGAACTAGTCGTTCGTCGGGAGCTAGCACATAATTTCGTTTACTATTACAGAAGTACTTACGATTCGGTATAGTTTAATGTGGAATTTGATAAAGTCAAATTCATTTGTATGTTTTTTTTTTCTTTTGGAAATTACATTTGTAGTACTTGCTTTCTAGTTTGATTGCTTGCCGGATTGGGCAAAGAAAACGATGGATGAGCATCATCTCGATAAAAGGGAAAATATTTATAGCTACAAAGAACTAGAGGAAGGACGCACGCATGATATTTTTTGGAATGCAGCACAATTTGAACTTGTTTTCACTCATAAAGTACATTTAACTGTCTTAGCACATAAAGGGAAAATATAAATAAAATATTAAAATGCAACATGAAATTTTTCATTATTGCTGGCAGTGTTTTAGAAATAAATATTCGATCTAATCCATTCTTTTCAAAACTAGTTAGTTATTGCATCACTTATGAATTATTCTTTTACAGATGTCTGGTTATCTTCGTATGTACTGGGCGAAAAAAGTGATTGAATGGTCCCCTGATTATGAAAGTTCTTACACTTTCCTTATTGAGCAAAATGACAAATATGAATTGGATGGACGAGATCCTAATGGTTACTGTGGTGTTATGTGGAACTTTGGCATGCATGATCGGGCGCATTCGGTCTGTGTTCACAAATTTATGAATTTGCAATAGTCTCACATATATTTATTTGCTTCGTTAAATAGCTTGCCCTTCAGGACTTTTGCGAGAATGGTATTTTTCAGAACAGGCCTGTGTTTGGGAAGATTCGTTATATGTGCGCAGATGGAATACGGAGGAAGTTCCGGAATCATATCGATGATTATGTCAAGCTGAACTATAAACGTGCGGGGCGCGTATTAGAACCAAATGTTCATTTAGAATTGAAAACGACGAAAATTGGGAAGAGTTTGAGACGAAAACGAAAAAAATCATGATAATTAAATACTGAACATTTTCTTAAAAGATACTATCATCACTATTCTTTTTATCCTTTTTTTTTTTTTGTTTTTTCAGTATTACAGTTACCACTAACAACCTACAACTTTCTTTCTTGACCTTCAAGGTTATGAAAAATATTGAGGTCCGTATGCCGGCGGCTAATTTAGTTAACGTTATATTTTTATTGAGGGTGTAATGACCGCTTAGCAATATCAGCATAAGTTATAGCCACTGACAGATTTTCTGAATTCTGTCGTAATTTACTATATCTTGAACTGCGATCAATATCATTATATTCCAGTATGCCTATTGTATCACTATAGTATGATTGATTACCCATATAAAATGATCTGTCTCAACTAATTAACTTCCTCTGTTATAGCCTAATTTTGATTATGATCTCTCACTTGTGTTTTTATTGGAATTTTAATTTTTCTGCCGCCCAAATCCAGACATGTTCCAAAGTTCAAGACTTTGTTTTATATAACTTTTTGTCTTCTGTAATATTTTTCTAGTGCTCTATTGCTTTTTTTTTTCTGATTTATCTTAGGTCTTCCTTTCTTCTTTAAGTCCAATCGATTCTTTCTTGCTGATTTCTGTCCTGTTCATTTGGAGCGTAGCCTAGGTTATTTGACAAATATAAATTAAAACTCATTGTTATGCTGCATCAAACAATTTCGCAGTAAGTTGCACAATTTGTCCACCATATTTCTTCCAGTTTCCAATTAGTAAGTAGCATTGAAGATTCTGCTAATATTAAAGACCAAAAATTGATTGGTAGTGGAGATTGAAATTGCACCGATTTTAGTTTCCGTAATTCTTAAGCTGATCTTGCACATTTCACTCTAAGGAGTTATCAGATTCTCTATATTCTCTGACGCTTAATTAACGCGATATTTAAGAAGCTTAGAAAAATATTTTATTTTGGGTTATGTCTAAACGTTATCGTGAACCACATATCGTAAATGCTGAAGAGTCAACAAGGGTACCATATCACAAATCAAGGTCAAGAATGAGCATATCGTGGGATAGGTTGCTGTACAATGTGCGTTACTTGAGTCGACACTGGAAAGATCGAATAATTGTGAAAGCCATTGCAGGCGTGCTTGTTTATACTGCTGGGTATGTTTTTTATTAAAAAATGAAAATTTCTGTTTTTATTAAATAAAGATTTGAATTTTAAGCTGTCAGTGCGACGAAAAAGTATTTTGTTTACAGTTTCCAATCTTTCTGTGGAACATTTATTTTTCATGCTCTTTAATTCTGTCTGGAACGTTCCATTATCTTCCTGCAAAACTTTTATTTTATTTTTTACGACGAAGACTTTTCTGAGCCTTTATGCACACATTTAAACTATTGGCGAGTTATCCAGAAATTGATTGCAGATTATATGTCTTCACTAAGAAGTATTATGGCAATGAACATCCACTGAATCGTTATCAGTGGAGACAGTTGAAGAAAAATGGCCAATTAAGCGAGGAAATGCTGCACAAAGAAGAAGTTGTCCAAAATTATATGAAAGCACGATTTAATAAGATTTATGACAAAGACCCAGTGTATTCTACACGCAAACAAGGCCCACCTGGAGTGCTATGAATTTTCAAGTTCTTAATTCATTTGAAATATATTGTATGCTGTTAGTCGGAATTTAACTTAGCTTCTTGCTTAAGCTGACAGAATAAGATAGCTTTGAGAAGAGCCCTGTCTTAGAGAGAAATCGTTATTTCATCTATGTTTTTTAGATGAAAGTTTTTGAACTGTTCTTACGTTTTCCAACAGCTAAGGGAACATATTTATTTCATATGTATTCTTTGGCCAATTTTTGATACCTTATCCCATTCATTCTGCAGATTCCAGGAAACATTTGAAAACAGAACTTTTAGATTCTCATGAGGATTTCAATTTTCAAGGTCACATCCAACGTTGTTAGAATAGACAATTCTACTGAATTGAGAATAACGATAAGCATTCGCATATGGTTATTTTGCATAACAGGATAATACTCTATTTCCTTTATTATCCCACTATTTTTTTCGTCCTTGTTAATTATAGTTACCTAGATTGATAGTATTATTTGCTTTTTTTTTTTTTAATAAAATGTCAGTATCGCTGGTTTAATGGACTAGAAAGATTTTACGTACGTTCTTCACATTGGATTTTAAACCACCAAATCATTTAAGGTTGGAAAAGTTTTTGGTATACAAATTTCGAAATAAAGTGGGAACTCGGAATTGTATTCTGGAGGTGGATTTAAGTTCCACTACTCAAGCATATTTTTTACTTCCTTTTTTGAACAGAACAAAAATTCATCATTTTCCAAAGCTTTGATTTGGTCTCATATTTATTCCAGTTTGAATATCAAGTAGTCTTATCGAATTTGCCGAGAGTGTTCCATGGACGGTAATTTTTCTGAAAAAATATAAGACGAAAAGATACAATTTTCATCAGTCCGAAAAGCTGCGTGACAGTCGCCGTCTGATGTAGTGGCGTCATCTTCGACGAAACGGAATCCAGGATTGAAGTAGGACCACGGATACTGTGGATAAGCATCGCTGGTACTTCGTCTTCGTAAAAGGGTGGCAGTTTTCCATAAATTTCGTCTTCTAGAAATGTTATGAAGCTCTGGGGAGTTGTGTATTTCGTTTCTTTTTAATAATAAATATAAGTTGGAGGGGAACAGTAACCATCCATAAAATTCGAATTAAAACTTGCACTTTGATCATCTAACAGCATTCTGAGGTGATTAAGCAAAGAGAGTTAGACCATCTACTGATAATGCTTTTAAACAAAATAGTAAAAGTAAACCTTGATGGTGGTGTTGATATGAGTAGTTTATGTTCGATTAATTCATTCGTAGTATTCTGTATGGTACTGGGTGCGATGAACTGGTCGTGCAGTTGTTGTCCGCGATTGGAATAAGTTGGTAATTCAAGATGATAACCCTAGAGGAAGTTTCTTTTAACTTCTTTTAATTTGGTAAGGAAGTTTTACACAAATCTATTTAATCGATTTCTATTGTGCAAGTTCCTTTTATTGAATTACATTTTGTAATAAACGTTCCTCAGGTCTCTCAAATTAATGTCTTCCAAACCTTGTTTATTTTTATTTCTTGTCTGGGGTTTGCTCTTTTCCTTGTTTCTACCAAAGTACCTGAAATTTTCGAACAGTGAATCCATTTAACTTAGAATTTTACTATTAGTTCTCGTGATCTATCCAAAGTTTCGACACCTGCTGGATCTCGAGAAGAAGATGTCTTCCAAGAGAACAACGATTTCTTTGGAACATTTTGCTGCTTGGATTCGATATTCACATTGTGAGATAATGCTGCAGAGTGCACCACTTGCAAAGCACTATTTTCCTTGTACTTGGTACCGCTCTTTTGGCACTCGTCTAATTGCCATAATTGAAAAAGCAATTAAGCCTTATTTACCACGGAATTAAAGCATGAGCAACAAAAAACAATGAAACATTCAAAAGTCGTTGAAAGTTCATATTACCCTTAAATTTCATTTAGCTTGAGTTTTACGTCCTGTGATTCTACAAAAATGTGATTTTTCATTCAACGGTTTTCACTCGGTCTGGATGCGAGCGAATTTAAAGAGTTAAGTCCAATTTAAAATTTAAAGTCGAATCCACGATTCGGGATTCAATTTCAATTCACTTCACCATAAGTCACAGTTCAGGGGAGAAATATATTACCTAAAAGAACATGACTTGTTAAAAAGTCATCAACTTTAGCTGCTATCTTCGCGGTGTTTCTTTTTTCATGCGTTACCTTCTTCTCTTGAGCATTATTCCATGGCTTTATATCCTGCTCAACTTCATGAAATCTACTTCGACTTCGGTAAATTTGAGATGTTAGCTCATCAGGCCTCAAATTAAACAAGTACGCAGTGGAGTGAAAATTGTTTAATAAATCGTTTGTACTGATAAACACTTGGACCTTAAAATATAAAATTTTAAATGCCAATCGTCAGAATGCTGAAGATTTGTTTAATTCAACGATCTTTAGTGGTTCCTAATCCTTTAAAATTATTTGTACTTTTATTGAAAGCAGTTCGTAAACATGTCTTCATCTTCCAGGATAAATTTTTTTCTCATTAAAATTCAGATTTTAAAATTGGAGAAGATCAATTCCAAAAAATATAATTAATGGTTAAGAAAAAGATTTACACAAAATAATGAGAATATGTATGTTCACCTCCATAAGCCATCCCCATCGCAAGAAATAACTGTGATACGTCGTCGAGTAGGATGATGTTGAACGTGATGCTGATGTCGTGACAGAGATAATGAACGACGCTTACTTGAACTACTAACGTTTACGTTGGAGAGATTCATGAGAGCAAAATAGAATGCCATCGAAAACTTTTCCCAAAATAAGACCAGAAATACGATAAATGGAAGGAACAGAATGAATTTGGCTGTTTTGAACTTTATTACTTTTAGGCCACTCACGAGGGAACAGGCTTTCCTTCTATAACTTTCTCTCAAATAGTGTAACACTACTTCTATGCTGCACAACTACGAGCACAGCATCCCATAATGATGGCTCAAAATAGCTCCCACCCGTCCTCACACAAATCAAGAAACAAGATCATATATTTAGGGAAGAATACATTCCAGCAGCATCCATAGAACTGAGTAGAAAATTGCCTAAATCAGGCTCGAAAAAGATGGAAATATATTGGCATTGATACAATCAGCTAGGCAA
The DNA here is from genome assembly GCA_003012265.1 of Setaria equina. Lineage (NCBI taxonomy): Eukaryota > Metazoa > Nematoda > Chromadorea > Rhabditida > Setariidae > Setaria > Setaria equina. Next base: position 66,067 of record PQVD01000954.1, read on the forward strand.
AGGCACTCATCAAAGCGGATTTATTTCATCCCTCCAGTGATTGACATACTTTCTTGTCCATCTATGCTATCAGAAGTCTTTCAAACATATATCTCTCACCCTTGCCATATATTCTTGACTTTTTTTGTACTTCAGTCCAATCACTGATTTTTGATAAAAGCTTCAGTTGTGGGGACCCACGGAAAAGAAATTATATGATCTCAATAGAAATCGTCTACCAGATAGAGGGGTCAGTAACAACGCACAGATGGCAACACTACACCTTCGATTTCAAAATATATCCAAAAAAACTCGATTATAGCAGATGTAAAGCAGGATTCAACGCTCTTTTTAAAATATTTGAAGTTTGATTTATTCATACTCATTATGATCATGCAATAAAACAATGCGTTTCATTTTCATAATTGTTTATTAAAAATTGAAAAAATACAAAACACCGAGACTTGAAGAGGAGGTAATAATGTCTTTACTACCAATGAAAGTATTTAGTTGCTCATCAGTCTTTTAATTAACTGACCATAATACGGACCAAAAGTTTGTCTATTGTGATTTATAATACGTATAAAACGTGCAGCAAGGATTGAAATTTCTGCATGTATTATTGATAAACCGGGTGGGAATCGCTGCTGATAAAAAGATACTGGGTTTGATGTCATGGATAAGATGAAGGCGTGCATTCTGTCATCTAAAAAAAAAAAAAAATTATTCCAGTCTAATAATAATCATCCAACTTCCAAATATACCACAAGTAAATTTAGGAAGGAATACCATATGGAATAAATAATCAAACTATCAGAGTATTATAGCTTGGAGATAAGAACTAAAAAGTAGGAATAAAAATCTAGGTGTCATGACTTACGGATGAGCTTTCGAACATGGTTCGTATGACTGCTAATTTGTAAAATTTGCTCTTGCAATTCGATGGACCTTTCTTTGGACCAATCCATGCCTAATGTTTTGAAGCATTTCGATATTCTGTCATTACAAAGAATGGAGATTGCTTCAAGACGTTCCATTAAATTGCTAAAACAAACTAAGACAAATGCATAATATAAAAACTTCAGTAAGAAATGATGCTTTTAAAATGAACCTTTTGTCGATATCATTAGTAATAACGATTACATCGTTTTTCAAATTTGTCTTGAAATCTTTCACTTGTGCTACATCCTTCCCGGCAAGACTACAAGAAACTAGTACGCAACTGACACACACGACCAACTGTAAGTAGTTCGTAGCTAAGGCTTCCAGTCGGAAACGATCGATCTGAAAAACTACCAAATCGAATTAATCGATATGGAATAACAGAGATAATCCAATATCGTCCGTTTGAACAATCTCCATCATTTAAATAACGAACTACATAAAGAGTGAACATACCTTGAGAGTTTCGGGATAAGCATTTTGAAAATCCCATTCCAGCAATTCCATGTATGCATTACTTATTATATCACTTATTTCGCCGTTATTCAAGTCCTACAAAATTACACTGAAGATTTTTTAACAAATCACGGTATCTGCTAAATGTGAAAAAGAATAAATCAGACAAGTATGAAATTTATGATGCAATGAAAATTTTACATCGAAACTTTTCTTGGCTGACGGTCCATCCGTACTATCCATATTTACATGTCTACATAACCATCCTATTGTTGAAAGTTCGAGTTCTAAAATTATATAAATCATATTAGAAAGAAATTTAGAAAGAAAGGACAGAAAATTATTGTTCTCTGCGTATCATACTCCGCTAAAACTGAAGGGAATTCTTTTTGCCTTTTTCAGAGAGAAAAAATTTTTTTATGGACCTGGATTTTTTTCCAGAAGTTTCATAAACTGTGTCCTTTCGTATTCAGCCGAATACTCTTCAACAGCAGATCTGTTGACCTGTACGAAAAAATTAGCCATGTCCAATTTCATTAATTCCAAAAGTTCACAAATACCTCTGAAAAATTTCACTTATGTCATGACAATTACTTACCCCAATTATACATTACTGCAAGAACTGGATTTCAAAAATAACTTGCCTCAATACATCTATATTATCCGTCTTCTTACGCAAATCATTCACAAGCTTGTCCCTTGCTGGTGCACACAATCTGCTCAAAAGCTCAATAATATTCTGAAATAACTGACGCACGTCCAAGCATTTATTTTCAGCTTGCTGCCTTAATAAATCAATATCCATCACAGATTCTATTTCAGAACGTAAGCGGACATGTTGTTGTGTCAATAAATCCATTATCATCTAAAAGTAATAAATAATTAAGAATGGCAAAGGAGTGCAATTTACAAAACCTAGTAATTAAAACTGATGGCTTCGAATTGCATTGTTTTCCTCAAACAGTTATTTTTTGGTAATTTTCAACTTGAGAACAATTCTAAGAAATTATGAACAATGAGTAAAGTAACGGTATCTTGAGACTTTTCAGGACAACGTTCTATGATTAACTATAAACGTCTTTAGTTACAATAAATGCTGTTTTTTCTTTTGCCCTTGTTTTTTTTTGTCAGTACTTTACAAGGACAAATAACTTCACAGACACTCCAAGTGGATATGACTAGGTATACTCTAACAAAAATATTTTATCCAGTAAGCCCTAAAAAAATAAACATAACCTTTTTGATATCGCCAAGCAAGACTAAAGCACACGAGTAATCTGGCGGTACTCGAGTAAGGTCTTCCCGTAACTTATCCCAATACGCTTTCTTCATACAATCTTCTACTGTCTGCTGTATAAGATTCGTTGAGTTTTTTTGAATAACAAACTCAGGGTTAATCGCAATTTCATGTACCAAAGCCATATTCTCCATTGCTACTGACATTTCCATTAATTCCTCCATGCTCACAAATCTGGCTGGTGAAGCACCTGAAAAAGTGAAAAAATATAACAAACGAAGTACAAAAAATATAACAAACGAAGTCTTTCTGAAAGCGATTTACTGGCCTTACATAAAGCTAAATAACACACTGATCCCGTCTTGAATGTTATCTATCCACTATCGGCAGTTCAGTTCAAAGGATAAATTCAAGCTCATGATGTAACTACATTTGACTTTGCAAGAACTGGAAAGATAACAACTTTTATTTGTAAATTCTTTTTAAAATGAAAAGATTTTAGCATCAAACACGATTTGTTGAAAATATTTATTTTGTCGCAAAGTCTTACCAGCTACCCAAGGAGGTAAATCAACAGCACTGGTAGTGGGAATGTTAAAACCGCTTCTTTTGCGCTTAATACCGTTATCATTTGAACCGGATAAATCCTTCAGTAGAGCAGCAGCTTGCGAAGTGTTTATCTTCAAGTTATCATCTGTAGAATTATTAGTTTCAATTTCTTCTTTCTCCTCATTTGACATTTTTTAATCACGAAATTCGCTAGCTTGGAAACCTGAAATATTAAATAATTGCTTCATTTTTTTTTTCAAGAAACTAATAAAAGTTTCATTTTCCAAAAGTTTTCATACATAGTTGAAAATAACTATAAAGAAAATTATCATTAACATTAAAAGTCATGAAATCAGCAACCAAGAGTTTCAAACAGATAATAAAAGGAAGAAATGGATGGAAGAAGCTTTATGAATAAACTAATATGAGTAAATCTACTTGAAGAAATCTCGAACTCCATATTTGAGGATCTGATAAAGCATAAAAATTAGTGGGGCAAAAAGTCATATGCGTCTGAAACAGTTCTAACCAACTTTACTTCTTTTAATGAGAAATATTCGGACCAAGGAGTGTAAAAAGACATAAGAACTCGAGGATGGCTATTAAATTCTCGGATTGTTTGAGTTTCAAATTCACTGCAGAAATAAAGGGTGCAGGAGGCAAATAAACCAACCTACTGTGTGACAAACTTTAAGGTTCTTCTTTCCCTACTGTGTGACAAACTCTAAGGTTTTTCTTTCCTCCCTTCTCCCATGAGAGGATTTCGATTTCCCGAGAATCTACCAAGAACTCCACCGCTCAACTACTTCCAATACCAAAACATTGCTCAAGAAAGTTTCAAAATTTAATGGGATGGGACGCGTTAATATGTGATAACTACGTTGATAAAATAATAGAGGGTTGACCGTCCGATGGTTTATGGAATTGGGATATTTTCAGGAAGTCCGTTTGTTAGGCTGGGCCGATTATCAGAGTGGTAAGAAACACTTATCACTTATCATACTGAGACGCAGAAGTGTGGGCGTTGGTCGCCCCTGCAGTAATGAATTTTGAATTGAGCAGCACGAAACGTATGTTTGTTACATCCCTTTCATCTAATTTTTCCCTTCCGTCCATTTCAAATCGATTTGGTAACAGTGCTCTTCTAAGTACGTAATTAAGTGATTTGCTAATATACATGGTAAATCACTGAATTGATATTGTGACATACGAAAAATATATGAAGTGGTAATCCAACATAGTTATTCCCATTCCCACAACAGGAAAAGGTGTTGTAGCATTAATCACCTGCTGTGGTAATAAGGACATCGTAAAAATGAAATCCGTATGTTACATGTTATACCTTCCACTCTTCGATTGATAACTCAGTTATTGCAGAAGTTGGTATTGGATTGACATTGTTTGGCGTTACATTCTTTACTCTTGGTATTATACTCTTTTTGGATGGAGCATTGCTTGCTATTGGCAATGTTAGTTACTTATTTAGATCATTTATTCATAAAAGACCAAGATAACTAGCTTAATTCTTTATACCATTTCAGCTCTTATTTATAAGCGGGTTAGTGTTGGTAATAGGCGTCCAGCGAACAGTGGCATTCTTCTTTCAAAGGCATAAAGTCAAGGCGTCTTCATTATTTCTGGGTGGCATTATAGTTGTTTTAATTGGTTGGCCGTTAGTAGGAATCATTGCTGAAATTTGGGGCTTTTTTCTTTTATTCGGGTAAGTTTCCAGCATCTAAAGCTTCAAATATTTATTTTGCACATTACTGATCTGTTCTTTCTCTTACTTTACTTTTCTGCTCACTTATATAGCAAAAGTTTTAAGCACACTTTATTTTGTATTTTCTCCGTTTTATGGTAATCCAAAAAATACTACACGTGTTGTATTCTTAAATTGATTCATGCATCAATTTTGCATATTTGAAATATAACTAAATTGCATTTTTTTAGTGGTTTTTTGCCAGTTGCTACAAATTTTCTTCGACAGGTTCCTATTATTGGGAGTTTTCTATGCTTACCAGGAATATCGCAGGTAATGCAATTAGTTTTTTGTTTCTTCTGGAAAGACTAAACAATTTTTGTTGCACCAACTGAAAAATATGTAATACGATCCTGAGGGATTTTCCTCCGAAATATGGAACCGAGGTGTGAAATTTCATATAGCATTGTGTTTGTCGGCTTGAGATATTCATCCATAATCCTTGCGCTGTTACTAAGTGCTTTGTTTTAGAGTTGAGCCTGATTCGAAAAACTACTTTTTATTTCCTTATCAAGTAAACTTTTTGCAGGTCTTGGATCGTTTAGCACCAGAAAGTCGGTATCCGGTTTAGGTTTGTTTGAATTACAGTGCCTCTGTGTTTTGTCGGTCTCACTAAGAAAAATGTATTTTATAATTGGAACGGGGACTCAGAACTAAATATTCATAACGAAAGTTGAAAAATGAATTTTGGCAATTTGAAAATCTCCATGTTCTATTTTTATTTGCAACATAGGTACCGTTCATTCTTTTAATTTGTGTTACAACGACTGTGTTACAAATGTTTCTGTACTGTTCTGGCCTACTTTAGGTGATTTTTTTATATTTTAATTGTTATCAAATAATACAGAACTTCGTTTCTAGCTTCTTTCTTTTTAAAGTAGTTCTGTCTTCAAAAGTCCGTAGTCATTTTTTGCTTCAGATTTCTAATATTTTTGATTTATTATTCAAACATCAAGCGACTGCTTTAAGCAAGCATATTTTAGTTGTGCAGAGGTTAAACTCTGTAAGATCGTTCTCATATTTTTCTGTGGTTGTTTCTTGGATGTGGTCAAATGACTGGCTTATAACATATGTTACGAATAAAACTTTTAATTTGTTACTGGAGCGTCACATAGGGAGAGTTTTCGGTAAAATTGCATCTTCATCATATGTTTTTCCATCAACTCTGTTCGGAAAAGAAATCAGAAAATCCATTTGAGCCATACTAATAAGTCTTAGCCATTTTTAATATCTTTTAAGGTCCCAATAGAAATGCAGAGAAAAAGACCGATCTGGCCTGCCTTAATGTTGCTTTTAATTAAATCGAGAGCGCTAATGCAAAAACGTCTTTTTTCATTTGGAGTAATATACTTTCAACATTAGACCTAATGAAAGGGGGACGTATAATCCTTCGAAACAGTTTAATAACTTTCTAATGTACTTTCATTTATGGTTGCGTTATTTCACTGAACAGCATGTTGCTTGGTGCAAATTATGAAAAAAGGATATAGTTGAATTCGCTATTCTGGAAGTATTATCTCTAAAGTACTTTTTCCCAGCTACCAATTTTTGTAAAAATTTATATTTACAAATAGTTTCAAGTCAATTTATCGTGACATATCTGCAGAAGTTTTAAAATGTGGAATTCTGTTAAAGAGTTCCGTTCAATTAATTGAATAAAATACTGTGTGAATAAAAGAATAAAAGCCAAGTAATTGCATCAGCCAACTCTGTTGTTTTATTTTTTCGTAGACATTAGGTCGCATATATTTAAATAAAAATAGTCTTTTTGTTTTTTCTTTCTTTTTTTTTTTTTAGTTTTCACCATCTCTTGAAATATAGTGATTATTTGTGATAGCAAAGTGATTTATTTCAAACGATGATATTTGAAAAAGAACACAGAAACATATGCATAAGTAACATATGATAATGCTTTCCATGTTAAATGATGTCTATTTTGCTTTAATGATTGAATGTTACACACTGATCACAACTGTTACTTTGTTTCACTTTCAGATTTACTTTAGGTGCGCTTAACTTTATACTTTTAATAGAGACATGATACTCCAGGAATGTAGTAGCCAAGAGGGTCCTACAAGGAAAACAGTTGCTAATCATTACGAGTTCCCACTTTTCAGCTTTAATCAACTAACTCCACTCTGATGTGGAGGCAGTCAGTTCTTTTTGTCTGAATGATAGCAATTATTGGACCCATGAAGTGAGAAAGGTAAAAAATTTCGCTGATAAAATTCCAAGTTTACAATTCCTGGCTCCCACTCATTGCTAACATATGAATAAAAAGGCGATGATAAATTTAACTCTCTATGTTTAAATAAGTGAAAATTTTCTCCACTTCGGAAGCTGAAGTCATCCTGTTTATGTAAGAAGGATTCAAACGATTTGAATCCTTAATTTAATTTTTTTAGACAACTTTTTTCCTTTATCTTCTATTGTTTTTCTCTTTACATTCCTTAAAATTTGGTTAGATTGAATTCCTGCAACTTTTCCAGAACAATAATTTTTCGACAAACCTTTTGAGATAAGTTTTACAAAGAGGTGCAAATCAAATTAAGTGGCATACGATTAAACAGGTGCACACCACTAGTTCGTGGAAGAAAAGTTTGGGAAATGAACGAAAAAGGAATTTTAGAAATTTTTTCAGATTATTCAAATTTCTTTCAGTTTAATACAGTTCAATCGGACTGTGATATTTTTGAGCGAATAAATCGGATGTTTCAATTCAACAAGGATGGAACAAGTCAAAACATTAGGTCTAATCAATTAATCCCATTAATTTCCCTTTTCTTCACAGTAATGTAGAACTAAAAAGTATAAAATAATAGTGAACAAAAATGAGTTAACTTCAAGGCTTGTCAAACTTATATTTTGATCAGTTTAAGAAAGAATAGAATTTCTGAAAGGCTCATTCAGGTGGGATGAGTAAGATACTTAAAAGTAACTGATTTTTGCATGATCAATGTTTTCTGGAAGATATTACCAATGGAAACATTTACTTTCAAAGAAAGAGTTGAAGTGGAAAGTACACTAGGCCCTCTTTTCAACATTTCAATCATTGATTTGTGTCATGTAATATATTTTGTTGAAAAAAAAGATGAAAAATATGGTGGTCAAGAAATGACTTTAACAAGTTGAAAGAGTTCACTGATGCACTTATATTGCACCCTAAACATTCCTAATGAAAGAATTATTATTTCCATCAATTTCTGTCATCCCAACACTTTTCTGCAATTCCCCGCATAAACTACTCATTAAAAAAAGTTCAACATTTTTGATAATATTTATTTTCCTCAACTTTCAGCTTTTTTTATTGACAGATTTTACTTGCGATTAGGTGATTGTTGCAATTATTGTTATTGAAATTTTTAAACTGGCTATCATTGTACACGGAGAATTTTCATTCAATAAAACAACAACGATGAAAAAAAAAATGCTTGATATTTTAATTATGTTGAAATAGAACTAAAAGAAATTGAGTTTTAGGCTTTTATTTAGTAAGTTTTTTTGATATTTTTTGTGTTTAAAAAATAACATTTTCTATGCTTTTTCATCGAATTCGACCTCTTATTTGAAAAGTAATTGTTATCTCTTTTCCCTTTTCCGATCTAAATGACGTTTCATTTATTGGCTTCAGAGATCTTTAATTAAAAAAATTTGCATTCAAACTTGCTGCTCACCATTCCTTTTCTACTTTCATCGTTTGATAACAACTTTCATTCATTTCCTAAGTTTTCTGAAATTTTTTTAGTTTTTTTTCTCTTAACGAAATGGAATTGAAGCTAAGCAAGCTACTAATAACAAAAATACCCATCGCAGTATAGCACTGAAAGAATTTAAATCAACCATTAAGTTCTTGTCTTGGCTTATATGTTACCATAAATTATTTTTGCCTATCTTTTGGTTGTAGCTATAACATTGCTGTAATAATTGCTAAACAAATAAGGAGCATCTGGAAGAAGCCAGTGAAGCAATGTTCTTGAATGGCCGGGAGTGATCAAAGACGAGCAGCTAAAAGGAATATTAATACTCTTCTTCGGAAGCTCGTTTAATCTGTGATTGTATCCACTATGAAATTGTACTAGTAGCACTAATCAATCACTGATTAATAGATTGGTCGGTATTCGTTATTGTTACTTTTAAGGTGAGTGAAATTCTTTTAGCTTTTATTCAGATTTAATTTTATCTATAAGGTATGAATTACTCATTACTTGTGCAACTATTTTCTCAAGTCAATAAGCCCGAAAGAGAAATAAGCCTAGCTAAGTGAATATCCACTTTAAAGGCTCCTGTTGTTTACTGGGCGCACATTGCAATCCTTAGAAGTAGTCATCACTCTTACATCCTTGTCTGAGATCGCGAGGAGCTCAGTGCTTTCCGGAACATTTCCTAATGCCAAAATGTTGATAATTCAATAAACAATACGTTTCAGTATGCTTCTGTTTATAAGACGGATAGATGGGATGTTTATATTATAGCAGAATCTCAGTCCCCTGCCCCAGTTGGTTTTGCTTTCTGAAACTACTCCTGGAGCCAAGAAGTCACTGATCACCTAAGGCACTGTCCAAAAGTCTTCTCTTAATAAAGCGGAAAAAGTAATATCGGAAGGTATGGAATGGAAAACAAAACACTTCATAACATATTGTGCCCTACAAACAACATCCTGGCACTTCTCCTGCGATTACTAATTTGCTCCCTTCTGAGCCTCTTTCCTTAGCAAATATCGATCAGCTATGCCATGCTTGTAAAATCCATTCATTTACTTGAGTATTTACTTACTAACACACTAACATACCTTGTTGGTTAATCAAGCTTTTCCCTGGATCCTACTTCCAGGGATCGAGCCCTCACCACGACCTTTCCTTCTGGATCATCATCCTGCAATTTCCCTCTTTTACTCACTTTTAGATTCGATTTTTTAATTCTCATGTTTATATCATTTTTACCCACGTCTCTTTTAGAATTTCGTTAACGGTCAAACTGCCAAATGTTTTAAAATAAATAATAGCTTGCTGAAATTTCCAAAAATTCGTCTGTATGCGTACAGGTGCTGTATTTCAAAAGCATTCAGCTATCACGGGATGATACTTTTTGGGTAAAGTATTTCTGAAAGGAGAAACTTCCTTCCCAACGCCTCGGAAGAGATTCGAAAAATCTTCTGAAATGACCAAATCGTTCGTCTCATATATTGTTAATGAAAGATGTAATGTTCGAATCTGTCGAACAGCATCATCTCTATTTTAATTTTCAAAAACTATGTTCCTTTAAGGCTTCCCTGAAAGAAACTTTCGAAAATGATTTACAATTTTAAATTAGTAATAACCATCATTAGAAAAAAAAAAGAACACTTGTGTAAATTTATTATTGTCAGAGTGAAGAAGTTTGGGAAAGATGTTAGCAATGAATTTCAATCTTTGATGGTATGAAAAATGGATCGATACAAAAATTCTGAAAGTCCTTTCACATTGATTTTAAAATTGTATAGTTTTAATGAATGCTTTCCTCTGAAAGAGTTTGCTCGCCTTTGTCGCTCAGTCTAATTCCTATTCCACGCCATTTTTGTGTGAAATAGAGATTATGCTGGAGAGGAAATTTAACCACATATAATTGCTGTAAACACATAATTAAATAACATTTGTCTAATTTAAGGATAGAATTCTTTTTACTGCTAAAAAAAATCTTATTTAATCAACAAGTGATTTCTTTACTAATTTCATTTTCCAAACAGATATATTTAATCACATATTCTCGTAGCATATAGAATGGATACTGTCAGTTAAGTTTAGCATTTGTTCATCAGACACGCTTTGTATTACTGACTCAAAATGTTAACTGAATACTATGCTGCAAGAAAAAAAAAAATGATACTTAAGTTTGCAGACAGTAAACTGACAGTAAACATGAATTATTTATTTACTTATCAGTTAATATAATGTATACATTGCATTCCAATGATAATGTTATCACATTCAGCTGACAATATTGGCAGTTGCTCTGATAATTGCCATAAGTTACTTTTGATTCTTGCACATTTATTTCATCAGATAATTTTTACCACTTACGAAAAGGTTGATGTCAGTCTATATGTTTTTGTTTTTTTGTGTTTAAACCTTATCAGTAATTATCATTCTTATGCTCACAAATTTAGTACCCTTCGGAAATTTCCAAAACTTCGAGAAAGTCTAAAAAAAAAACATAAGAACTTGAAAAAGTTCTAGAAAGTATTGGAATTAATGGAAATTACCAATTAACATGATGATAGACAGATGTTGATGAATTCTACTCCCTCTACAGGATGACAATTTGTTTATAACTTGGAAGGAAATAATAACTCAGTTTATTTTCAAATTCAATCGGTTTTGATGTTAGTCCTATTACCAGATTTTCTTATCTACTTATTATTGAAGTAATGATCCAAAAATCTGGATGACAGTAATCGTCAAAAAAATTAACGAAGTTTGAACTAAAGTTTGCAAAGTTCTTGATGGGTTCTTTTTCATTAGATTAGCAATGTTGGAATCATTCTTTCTAGCGATTGTTTGTTATTTCTTACACTATTCCTTATCATTGAAACGACAAGACGCTTCAAACAAATTTATTTTAGAAAGCTAGGATTAGTTGTCTGTGAGCAGATGAATAATTTTCATGGGTATTTAAGAATTTTTTGAGTATTTGATGTACTAGTAATTAGTGAACTACATTATGAATTCTTTCAATTTTATTTTATTCTAAACTCATTCAGACAATATTTCATTCTTCTGCTTCTGTCATTTGATTATTATTAATATGGCAAACTAATAAAAGGAATGGATCAAAATCAGACACATATTTCGTAAAAAATAGAATATTTGTTTAGGGAGGAAAATTTTAATAATATCTTACCTCCACCTTTAAATGGAATTTATGGCGACATGAGAGATCAAAGTTGAGGATGTGATTGCTTCGGTGGCTAAGGAAATAATTATCAACCCTTAAGCCTGCATTACTTTGACATAAATTTGTTTTCTCATTTTCAAATACTCCGAAAAAAATAAAAAAAAAAATTTCGATTTCCCTTTTTTTGTTAGTCTATAATTAAAAGAAGCTGTAGGAATCGCTGTTTGGCTAAAACGCTTTCCATGTGTGTGTGTGTGTGTGTGTGTGTGTTTGAGTCTTTGCTATGCATTCGATGAATAGCCCTAAGATAAGATATTTTTGAAAATTGGTTATCTTTATGGGGCACCAGGGTCCTGAAAATGATCTGCCAAGAATTTTACACTTTTTTTGTTTAATATTTCAATGATCATTAGCATTGGTAGTCACAGTTGTTGCGATCAGTTCATTCTTCACACATCGCAAATCCATTCGCAGTGTAACGACGAAATACAGCGACAATTCGGATAACCTCAATTCTGCCTTTATTTCACGGTTTCCACTTTATTTTAGAGTTATCCATTCCAAAGCGAGCAAATATTTATGAAAAATAAAATTAGTCAAACCTCAATCTACTAAGGAAGTTGGGAAAAAAGACATTGATGGGTGACACCTTGCGGGACGGGACATTAGTAGAGTTACATCTTTTCCGGTTGGTTAAATCAGTCAATTCCCGTTCATCACATCCATTCACCCTCATTTTTTGCATTTTCATTCCTCTCAGTCTTTTCACACTTACTGCGTCCAGCCAACAATTCATCTTACAATTCGTTCACATTTTCTTTATGACTTAAATCTTTCAAAGTCCTAAAAGTAATTCTGGACTGATTAAAGAAAGATTTCATAATTAAGCAACTAATATTTTCCCCTCTCTTCAATTCATGTCAAGTCACTTAGCAGTGTCCGATGCTTCTCTCCACTTTCTCCTTCTATAGATGATTAAACAACCCTGGATAGACCATTCCTTCATGCTTCCTCTTTTTTTTTTCCACAAATTGTGTTACTTTTATTCTCGACAAATATTTGCGACAGCTGGTCACTTAAAGTCAATTAAAATGTTTACTATGAACCAATACAACAAAAAAACATTAGCGATACTTTTTATGGCTTGTCGATCCATTATTACAATTTGCAAATACTAGTCATTTGGAAGAAATTAGAATTGAAGGAAACACTAATCCCAGTGCAGAAGGACTGCAACTTGCAGAATTATGAATAAGAAGGGTTTTTTGATAAATATATGAAAAATAGCAAGTTTTTTGCAGGAAAGCGAATATGCATATGTGATGGATCTTCAGGAATAAAAGAAAAAAAAATTTATTTGGTATTTGCAAAGGACTAACTCATAGACTTCAAAGACAGCTTGATTGACAAGGCCTTTGATGCCTAACCTTCATACTGATTAGCTGATTGAGGGGAAAGGAATTGCTATAAGTGATTGGAACTTTTCAGATACAATCCGCTTATCTTATTATTGTAGGTCTATTTTTTGCCCAATATGCACATAAAACATCGGATATAATCAGGAATCGAACCCTGACCTTTTCATAAAAACATTGTAATCTCACCTAACGTTCTTTTAAACTTTTCTCAAATTCTAACAATAAAGTTTAATGCTCAAGCTGACTTGAGATATATATATATATATGAATAAAACTCATCTTTCGAAATGTTATCAAACAATATTGAAGTCCCTTATATATATCTTGTAATAAAATTTTTCATAAGTTTTTAAATAAATTTCTATTCATCTACTCATATAAATGAAAAAAGCTTATTGTTTTGATGCATTAATTTGGGCTCCCAGCATTCATTCTTTCATTATGCTTCGACTAACTTCACTCTCTCAACACAATTCATCCTTTTCGAAATCCTTTCAAAGGTTATGCGAACTATTTTTATATGAATGAAGCATGCGTAGGAGTGCATGTTAAAATAAAAATAAATTTTCAATCTTTCAATTTTCATCTATTCTTCTCTAGCTCATGTTTAATAGGTTAATTGCCTATATTAAATTTGAGCTTTAACATAAATTTACATACTTCTAATTCTTTTCCTTTACTGAACTTCCCTTCTTTTCTTTTATCTTTTGATAACATTTCCTTCCACGCTGATATCATTTTCTCTATTTCTTATAACTTTTTTCCTGCATTACTGGTCACACATTATAATATCGAACTTTATGACAAATAATTTATCATAATACATTATAATATCATGACGACAAACAACTATTTTTCGCTCATTAAAATTAATTAAGTCATTTATTTAAGAAAATATCATTTTTTTTTTTCAGTAAGAAATCAAAGGCAAAAAAAAAAATGTAAAAAAGATATGACTTTGATTTAATTAATTAGGAATCAAAACTTCTGAAAAATAGATTTTACAAAGACGTATAAGTAATGTAATGGATGAAAGTGTGATAAATAAGCCTTTCTTTATTTGTCTACGAAAGATGTTGTTGGGCAAATTCGGTGAAATTTAAAAATTGATGAAGTTTTTTCGAAGATAACCCAAAAAGAAAACAGAAATTCATTCTACGAGCATAAGTTGTACTTTATTCAAACAGTATATTCAGTAGTAAGATTTCGTTAATTGTTCACCAAAGGGTTCTGTAAAATTATTAACTGCATCTTTTCAAATTCAGCGAATGAAAAATTGGTTTTCTTCATTAAAATTTTATTATTGAAATATCATTCCTCGAAAATTATCTTTTGACTCATTCCATTTGAAACGGAAATTCCATGGAAGTGTGTGAATGAAGCTTTCAATTAGATACGAAAAGATGATCTTCTTCGTTTTCCTATATGTCCTCAAAAAACATTATGCCATAAGGTTCGGGAATAATTCTTCGGTAACATTGCTTCGGTTATCTGAAATGCTAACGATTCTAATATTTTCCATCATTAATTCTTAATTACCAATGAATTATCCTTTTGAAAATTGATCAATTAAGCTTCTCTTCAATTAACTGACATAACGTTTTAAAATTTATCTCCAACGGAAAACACCACTGTGATTTCTTCAGATAGTGTAAAGGTTCTGGATTAGTGAGATCGAGATCGAAAAGTCAACAAGATGTGAAGTTTGTAAGATTTATAATAAGTTTCAATTAGCTGTCAGATCGCACAAAATGCTCTTACTGAATGTGATAAAAAAATTTGTCTTTCAAGAGAATTTCCACTGAAAAAAAAGATTTGTGAGGTTGAATATATTTGTAACGTCTGGAAGAAGGCGTCAACTGCGACTACCTTTCAATCTTCATCAAATTTAGGTCAAAAACTGCTGCTTTGTTCTTCTCTTAGCAAAAGACAATCAGCAGGAAAAAACAATGCATCAGTTGTTTGCTCGAATATAATCGAAAATCAATCCAGTTCATCAATTTTTGGGCGCTATTATATTTTTTTACGTCTAAAAGACGGCCTAAATTCTCACTTGGTTAAAATAAATTATTGTAAAAATGTTTAAAACCAATTGGGTTTTCTGGATGAGAAAGTTCAATGAAATTGACAGCTAGTTCATTTTTGGAAATTCCTCAATTTTCTAAGCTCTTCTCCTTATGCAAAATATATTTGGGAAGTGTTTCCAACTTCTTTTAAATAATATAAAGGCTATTTGATCTTGGACTGCCTTATTGGTTATTTCACTTTCAATTCACTGAAAACTTTTCGTGTTATTAAATTTAACGTTTAGGAAAGTCTTCGTAAAGGAAAATTTCCCTAGAAGAAAGCACTAATAAATGTTTAGAGATTAAAATAAAGCAAATAAGAAGAATAAACGAGCCGGTGCACGCGAGTTCCTCCTGAAGCTCGTCAAATTTCTAATATTTTTTAAAATTGAAATTTCTTACTTCTCCCTCTGTTACATTTTACCTTTTCTAGTAATGTCTTCCTTATTTCTAACTTCTGATTTTTGAGATTCTATCCCAGGCTATATTAACATGTGATGCTTACGGAGTTAATTGTAACTCGAATACTTACTGATACAGAATGTTATTTTTTATGCATCAGTTTTTATTTCTAAAATATTTGAGAAATCAGCACTATAAAAAAAAAAAAGAAAAAAAAAATATCTAAATTACACTGCATGGATTTGTCCTGCTTTAATATGAAAAGGTTTTAAAATTAAAAAAATGAATTATTTTGAATGTTTTTTTCTTTTTTTCTTCAATATGAAAAGAATAAGTTTTAAATTTCATCTGTTCTAACTTCTATTTTGCCGTCATTTATATATGCATGTAGTAATGATGTCAGAAAGTACATAAACGTTATACAATTAGTTTCTACTTCGACTACAATTTAATATGATGTTGTTAAATTCAAAATATAAAGAGTTAGGCTCTCTTTTCTCAAAATAAATTTTGTTTTTCAAAATTTTTTCTCATTTCTAATTTAGAAAACAAAAT
This sequence comes from Setaria equina, assembly GCA_003012265.1. Lineage (NCBI taxonomy): Eukaryota > Metazoa > Nematoda > Chromadorea > Rhabditida > Setariidae > Setaria > Setaria equina. Next base: position 82,300 of record PQVD01000954.1, read on the forward strand.
TTATTGCAAAAAGGGACAGTGTCATTCACCATCTTTTCAATTTACCAGTATAGAATTAACAGAAAATTTTAGTCGAAGCAGAAACTTAATGGGCAAAATTTATGACTCGCTGTTATCATTACTGCATTGTCTACCTGTTTAAATATGTACTTTTTCTCTTTACCTGCAATAAAACTCAACTAAAGGTGTTAGAATCTCAATGCGATAACGAAAGCAAACCTTTGTCACACCTCGATAAGTATTAATTAAAATGTGATAAAAAGTGACGAGGTGTCTTTTTGCATTCAAATTTAATGACGCATAAAGGGTTGATGAGTAATCTCGTTCTATTATGCCTATTTATACAATTCCATCACACCGATACTAATGAATATTTTTGGTTGAGATATAATCAGTAATTTATCATCATTATCACTTCTGGCAGATGATTGTCAGTCAAATTTTAGCTTCTAGCTTGCTAGCAATCTTTCTAGCTAATAGCTCTCCGTTCGATCATTGATGTTTATCTAATTGCTGTAATACAAAATG
>PQVD01000956.1:0-26691 GCA_003012265.1 Setaria equina
ACTGATAAAATATATATATATATATATTTTATCACGATATATATATATGCTTAAAACCTCCCAGCGATCCAAAAAAAAATCTGTTATCTAAATAGCAGACAACTAAATGAACAACATTCTAATTTCCCAAGTTCAGTGAAAATCATTTAACCTTGGAATCACGTTGCACTGTTTCACCAAATTATCATCATTCACATATCTCAAACATTTGGCTGCGGATGAAACCAGTTTCATCTTTCGAGCATTTAAAAAATTTTTCTAAATAAATTTAAATCTCCGTAAATTTTCCCTAATTAATTTTACTGTTTTCTTCCTCTCATCAAACATTATTTTCCTTCCATTGTTGAAATCGATCAGTAACGATGATCTCGTCACTTTTCTTCAATAGAATCTACTTGAATTGACTGCATACTTCCATCGATGAATTTCAATTTATATTTTTCATTTGCTATTATTAAAATCTCATATCTTAGTTCTTGCTTCACATGTTCTTATGTTATTATCGATATATGTACACGCAACTTTTTAACGAATATATTTACTGCTGATACGGAAAAAAATTTTTTTTTGCTTCCATAATTCTGAAAAATAATTATTCAGCTGGAAAATTTGAACTGTTTACGATTTGATAATATCATTAGAATAAAATATTATAAGAATTTCTTTAAAACAATTCTGTGGAAATTATTTTTTCTCATTTTTCTTGAAATGCTTGTTATTTTAGATTAAATTATCGGTAAATTGGTATTCAATATTGTTTTGCTATTTTGCATTACGAGACTACTTTCATTACTCTTCTCATTTTTTTTCACTTGAAAATAAATTTTTCAATTAACTAATGTTGGCTAAATTACATTTAAAATTGAGCATTTAGAGAAATTGGCAAATGGAACTATGGGTTAAGAGAGTAGTGACAGGCCTTTTTGCTTCTGAAAATACTTTCGAGATAGTGGATCATTTTTAGCTATGATTTTGCACATAGCATCAGTTCATTTCTAACCGATTATGCTTTTCCGGAAACGCTGACTCGAATTCTGATTTTTTCTTAAGTGTAAGATTCTCATTCCATTGCATAAGAAAGAAAAGTACATGTTTCTGTGTACACCAGAAGTAACTCTCATAAGAAGTCCAATTTTCTCGATGTCATCTGTCACTCTCGAAGAATGTGTCAATATACTTGCAAATTTTTAAAAAAAAAATGTCGCCATCTGCTGCTTATCATCATTCTTGAGATTGTTTTTTATGTATGAGAATTCTATTTGAGACGGCATCTCTCTCCTTGTCTCGCTTACTTTTTTTTCAGTCTAGGCTTAACTAAGTCAAAGTCTCTTAAGCATAGGATTTTCAATCACTTGCCCTAGCTTTAATTAAAAAAAAAAAGACGAAGACTCGTCACACATCATTTGTTTCAATGATTTTCTTCGTCTATTCCATCTTTCGTTCTGATTATCTGCTGACATAATTAAGCCTAGACAGGGCTATGACCGAATCAGATTAGACCAAAAGCCTTCTATGCAAAGTGATTACTCATGCTAAGCTTATTTTAGAAAAATGCTCCATTTCAGTTAACGCACTCCTCTTTCAATCCACACTTACCTCTCTCTCTCTCTCTCTCTCTCTCTCTCTCCCTCTGTTATTTTCGTTTTTTTAAGAATTTAATAAATTAAAAAATTTATTCCCATATCTAAATGAGATTTTTTTTTCTTCCTCCACTTCTGCTTCTTTCTCCTACGCTTTTCTTGTTAATTTCGAACTATTATTGTATCCAAATTTTAATTGCTATTTCAACTCGTCTCTTTTGCAGTACAATTTCGATGTAGATTTTGCAATTTCTAATTTGATGATTTTACAATTATACCAAATAAATATTTGACAATAATAAATGATCAGGATTCCCAGAAAAAGAGAAGAGGGATTTGTATCGATGAATTATACATTATTTTTAATTAATTAATTAATCCATCAATCTCATTTGAATTTTACCACTGCTCGAGGAAAGACTTCATATCATATTTACTCACACTTATTTTCAAATATTATTATTTAAAACCATATTATGTTATTAATTTAGTGTACATAGAATTAACGGATTAATTAGATAAAAATAATCTTTTTTTGTAGAAAACAAGCTAAAATTGGCACTGCAATTTTTTTTCCTTGGTATTCAAATTCTAAATCCTAAAAACGTGCATGCTGCTAATTGATTGTGAGCTGAAGGATAAAAATTTACAGAGAAACGTCATTTATTAGGTAAAATAAAAATGCACCTAGGCAAAAACACTACGTATTAAAAATATAATTCTATTAAAAACACCTGTGCAGTTCTTCTGTAACTCAAATTTAAATTAATTGTTTCTCATAAAATTCAGTATTGTTAGTAAAATTACTGATATTATGTTCGCTATTCCATCATTTTACCAGTGTGCAGAAAAGTTTCGGGATGTGTTCATCCAGTCTACTCACTGAAAATTTTTCGAACATTTAAAAAGTGTCTGTTTAGTCGAATTTCATTTTTAAACTTTGGAACGAAATCAATACCTTAGGTGCATATCTTTTTCACTTGTAATGAAAATACCTGTGAAGTTTACTGCAATAGCTCAATTTTAATTGAAAAACAAATACAAATAACTTTATGCTGTTGATAAAAAAAAAACTGAAAAACTGCCATTTTCCATAAAGCACCATCAACGGCTTTTATAAATTGCCATTAATAACAGTGAAAATAATTTATGACCAATTTTAATTCCATTTTAAAATTTGATAAAATCTTTTTTCTCAACTACACTGTCTTTTATTGTTTTCGTTTCTTGCCAGTCTTTCCTGCATTCTGTTTTAATTTTTCCATATTCGTTTTTTGCTTCATTTTTCAGTTTTTATTCTAGTCTCACTTTTCCCACTTCCGGTTTCTCTCGTATTTTCACACCTAACACTACAATTCCGATTTGTCTATGTTTCCGGACAACCTTAACTGCTTCATTCTCGATTTCTCTTGCAAATTTTTTTCCCAAGACTTTTTTCAAATGTTGAAATTTCAAAGCTAAAAAAAAAAATATTAAAATATCGGGTGTTCCTTTTTCCAAAGTAGCGTAGCAACCATTCTTGGATGAAAAAAAAGAAAATAAAGATGCAAAATGCTCTCATTCATTTTAACAAATTAATTACTTTTTCCCCCAATTAATTAGTTGCCACTGAGATAAAGAAATTCTCACCCTTTCGAATGATTCCTTTAAGAATATTTCCGAAACATTGAAAATAGCCTAAGTTTGCTGCAGTTTGCATTAATTTCAGTCTAATTTAATTAAACCTTCTGGCATACAGACGAACAAATAAGATGATTTGATTTTTTTAATCAACATTCTTATTGTAATTGCTTTTTGCAAATTAATTAGCTAATTAATATATATACAAATAACTGACTATGATTTTCTTTTCATTTAAATATTTCATTGGAATTGCTATTATTGTTGTAAATAACAATTATTTTCTTAGCAGTAAAATTTAATAATAATAATTATTACTATCATTATCATGTCTGATATTTTTTATTTTCTAGGATAGAATTCTTTCCTCAGATCCTTCTAATATTTTCAACTAAATTACGAACATTTTTCCGCAAGCTTCTTTGTAAATTGATATTTTGCTCATATTTCTGCTCGCTGAACAAACATGAAAAGTGATCTTAAAGTCGTAAATGGTAGCAATTATCACGTGCGACACGTACAATGTGCTGAATATTTGCAAAACTTTCTTTTCGTAGATGATTTCTCTCATGTATTCTGTAACTGTGATTACTTAAAAATTAATTGTCAAGAAAAGTGATTAAATTTCCGTAATAACAATTTAAAGATGATAAAGTTCAAATGCTTTTGCACCAGATAATTGAGTATTTTTCCGTAACCGACAAAATTTTTGAACTTTTTAAAATTTTACCCATTTTAGAAATCAATTTTCCTCGAATTTCTCTTATCAAGATGCTAAAATTTACTAGGGATTTATATTTTGTAACAAAACTTCTTAAAACATTTGCAGTGAATTACCGATACATTTCAGTCATTTATGCAGCTTAATTATCTGCAAGCATTAATTATTTCCACTTTTAATAACTTCAATTATTTATTTATTTTTAATTTTTAATCGTCTGTGTTTTTAATTATTCATATATTTTGATTATTTATCCATATGCTCCATACCAGTCCATAATTTTATGATTTCTTTCCCTACATCAAAAAGAAGGCTTTTCCTTTTTCTTTTCTTTTCGTAGTAAAAACTCGATAAATTGATTTTTTCAAATAATTATCAATTTTCAAAGTGTCTTATCAACTATTTAAAAGAAAAAATTGGTTAATGACAGGTATATATTGCATCTATTAATAGTAAATTCTAAAGTTTTTCATTTTTGAATTATTTAGATTATGCAAATAGAATGCTAAGATAAATGTTAGCAATTAAAAATTAACAAAATAATTCTGCTAACAGCATTGCTTAGTTCTGATTTTAAAATCAAAAAATGATTAAATTGTAATAATACAGTTGGTTTAATATTTCAATTATTCATTAATTGAAATTGCGGTTAACAAATTAATCAGAAAAAAGTAAGAATAATGCTGTTTAGAGAATTTTCACTCATTTTTATAGTTAATTTAAAGACACAAAATTTTGTCTCATGGTCATCATTCAAGTCATAAACACGTATGCCGAATTTAGAAGGTAAAATAGCCGATCGATCAAAGTAATCAATCGATATTAATACATTTATTTGAAAGCAAAATAAAAAAAATATGCGGATTCGATAAAAAGTAATCATAATGCTGATTATATAATCATTCAATCGTTTTTCAGCAAACATAATTAATTGTCACAGCGTTCTTGTGATTCCTAAGGAGAAATCACTGATTTTTTTTCATTTAATTAATTTAATTTTTTCATTTAATCAAATTAAATGAATGGTATAAATTTTAAGGAAATATTCCAGGTGCGGTTTTTTACCTTCTCCTTCTCTTTTTTTTGCATTGAGATCTTTCAAATTCACTATTGCCGAAATGTGAGACAGATGAAACTGACTTGAATATAGGATAATTTGAGGGATAATAGGCAATATTCTGGAAATTCCCAAGGATATCTCATTAAATATCCCATTAATTGCCATTAACTATGCAAGTGCTGGCCGTTTTTTCATTTGTATTTTTTCAGACTATTATTAATTGTTTGAATCCATTTTGAGGAGCAGAATTGTAATTTTCAAAGCTAAAAATTGATTAATGATACCTTTTCCTTTCGATGAATCGTTATACTTGAAATTGATAGTTTTTTTTTAAACGAAAATCCTTTTCTAGTTATGGGGTTTTGTTACCAAAATGATTTAAACAAAGTTCTCCCTTTCTTTCGTTTTCTTTTTTTTTGGTATATATATAATTTTAAAATGCATCTTATTTTCATTTCTTTTCAAGTGAATTATTAAGTTTGGAATCACATGTAACGGTCCTAATCAATTTGTCAAATCCTGAAACTTCCTTATCAGTTCACTTCTTGCTATCTTTTTCTTTCTTTTACTTTTTCACGTATATTTCCTAGTTTTTTTAACTTTTTTTCACCATTTATTAGTTTTTTTTTTTTTAACTTTCATTTATATTTGCTAGGATTTTTTAAAAATTTTTTCCATTTTTCACATATATTTATTTACTAGTATTTCTGACTTTTTTTTGTTATTATTGATAATAGCTATTGATTGGAAAATGACTATACTTTCAACGCTTCAATTCAGTCAAACTGTCCACAAAGCAGATTTTCAACAATTGACTAGTAGATCTATAAAACCGGTTTTAAGAACAACTGGAGGTAAATTTTCTTTGGCAAGAAGTAACAAGCTTAATTTGATTAAATGTTTCATTGTTCATTTAATATAAATGATTGCAATTAGTTACTGATAAGTTAATTTTTGCAAGTTTCCTTAAATGCATTTTTCTTTTTCTTTCACTTTTTTTTGAAGCGGAAATATTTGGATGTGTTGGAAATATTTGCTATGAATCATTTCGAAATATTTTAAATACCTTTTGAGTATCATTTAAGTTTTGTAAACTTTAATTCTTATTTGGGATTTGATTTTATTTTTTTTTTCTTTTTTTAAGGAAATATACACAAAAACTTGTACAAATTTTGCAAAGCTAATATTTCTTATTTTTTCCATTAAAAATTATTCTTATCCATTATTTATAAAGATTTTTTCTCTACTGAAATGTTGAAAAAAAAATTTGATCAATAAATTCAAAGTTTTCTTCATTCTTGTGTTTTTACGAAATTTTATGAAGAAGTGTAGTACTTAGTACTTCACTGAAAGTCGCAGTTTTCAATTTTTCAAATCTTCTAGAAAGATCAAACTGGATTGATTGAGATGAGAAAAAAAGAAGCTGATCAAGTTATTTATCGAAAATTTATTTCTAAAAATGGATTACAAACCAAATATTTGATTAATATTGGATTCATTTGTAGACTCATATTAATTCGATTTAACAAATCTTGAATGATTTTTCCTTTTTTTTTTCTATTCAAGAAGTGATTAAATGATTTTCTTCAGTAGAAAATGTCAAAAATGACTTCCCAAAGAGATTTTCCGGAAATTGTTTCTCGTAACTTTCAGGAAAATTGAGAAGTAGCAAGTTCAGTTGTTTACTTCAGTAAACTACACATAAACACAAATCCCAGGAAAATTCCACTCTGAAATTTTTTTTAGTCCGAAATACATTCAGTTGATTTTCAGGTAATCAAATTTTAATGAGTACAACTGCATCTTCAGCACTACCACCAACAAACACTGCCAAGGCAAACAGCCGTCATCTTCATTTGTCCACTGCCGAAAGACGGATCCGGAATCGTAGCCTGTGCAGCCTGCTCTGCACTCCGCCACTTTATCCGGGCTACTCTGCAAAGTTAGGGAAATCGCTAAAACCAAACTGCTACCGGTCAGCCCGGAAATCTTCTACCTCCGAAATAGCAACCTCGTCGGATCCGATTTCACTTGATCCTGATCCAACTGTTAACGATTTTTACTCACCACCCATCCGAAATGTGATCAAATCGGCTGATACATTTAAAGTAATAATGCAACATTACAACTGAAAACAAGTCGAATGTTTGCTGTCTAGTTGAATTTTCGCCCTTTCAATATTTCGAAAAAGAAACCATTTACCAAAATGTTGCAATGCATAATTTACTGTTGTTGATTAACATTTATTTTTTGACTGTTTTAGATTTTGAAAATTATCAGTTCGGTGAAAATTTTCAGCACGAAAGATCATTACATTTACAACGGACAGAAAATGAAGAAATAAACTGGAATAGTCCGAAGAAGTACACAAATTCGAAAGAGTCATCCGGTTACGGTTCTGGAACATCCGAATCTGATCTAGAAAATGAACAACAGACGAAAAAGGTTTTTTTGAGTTCTGAAATTTGGTTTATTTCAAATATTAAACCAATTAACAATTACTATGAGAATATTTTTTTTTCAAAATCATCGGCAGAAATGTCCGTTTGCTCCTATACAAATAATAAATAATTTATAGAAATTAGTCCATCTTTCAAATATTACTACAAATTATTGGTTAACTGCTTTTCTTTTGGAGAAGTTTTCATTGCCATATTTAAAATGATATTTTTATTAAATTTCACATAAAGCAAAAATAACAAATACTGTGATTAAGGAAGATATAGTTTAACATATATAAATGGAACGAATAAAAGAAATGGGCAATTAAATGTATTTGAATAATAATTAAATGGTTTGAGTAGGTTGAAATTTTATATTCAAATCTGTTTATTGAAAATTTAATCCAGTATTTGAATTATTTATTCAATCAAAAATCTTCCCGTCAATCCTTTTTTCTGTCGTGTATGAATATGATCATTTATCAACATACGCATGTGTGTAATTTCATAATCAGATGCATAAATTATTTCATTTCAGTTCATTTCCTCATTTTTTTTTTCTTTTTTTTTTTTTTTTTTTTTTTTTTTTTTTTTTTTTTTTTTTTTTTTTTTTTTCTTTTTTTTTATTTTTTTTGTTATAATTTTTTTTTTTTTTTTTTTTTTGTTGAAATGAATTCTTTTTATGAAATATTAGTTAATCTAAGCATGCGTAATTCACTCAAAATGAAGATATTTTAAAAAACAACTGAAAATTTGCTAATTTTTTTTTTAATCTATAGTAAGAAGGAATCTTCTTAAGCTAATGAAAAAAATGATGTTAATTATATGATATGGTAACATTTACAATTTTTGAATGTAAATTGAAATTAATCTATAATTTCAAAATGCTACCTCGTCTTAAAATTTCAGAGTTTAGAGAATACAACTACAATTGCTAATTCGATTAATATTAATACTAATCCTGTTGCTAATGCTACAACAATGAGTGATAACTACAACGATATTTTCGATCAACAAGAGGACGATGAAACAACTGAACGAACAGCAAATCATACTTCAATAAGGCAACAACATAATCGTCATCATATGGTTTGCTTTTTTCTAAAAATCTTTATTTTTTATATTGATTATCACTAATGAACTAGATATATCTAGGATGCATATCGGCTTGCGGAAAATTAGCTTCAAGCTATATATCTGCTGAACGGTTTACTTCATTCTTTCCTGGTGCTAACCAAACTATTGCTTAATTCAAATTTTCTACCTTCGAAAGAATCTCTTAGCGACTTGCTTCATTTTCACTGGAACTGATAATGATAATGATAATGACATTACTCACAAATCAAATAAATATATTTTCAAATGGATTTAAATTACCAATTTCCCTCTCAATGATCTATCTTGATGAGATGATTGAATTGTATCTTCTCTTTACAGGTATTTTCAATAATTCTTGCCATAAATGAGCATACAATAAATTCTAATAGACTTGTGATAAAAGGATATAATTGAAGTGATTAGTGATAAGATAAGAAAAAAGAAAGGTAACAGTAATGATTTGTGTTCAGCTGGAGAAAACTAGACGGCGAAGTGTTCCTGCTAATCTTCGTGATGCTTTCACAGGTCGATTTTCTTAAAAAAAAAAAAAAAAGCTTGTTTTCCGTTTTTTAAAATTGATTCTTCAAAAAATTAAAAATTTTTTCAGCTAAGCGGAAGTGAATCAGTAAATTATTTCTATTTTATATAAACTCCAAATAGATTTCAATATTACAAATTTAATTCATAATGATTTAGTTTTTTTTCAGAAGTTAATAAAGAATTTTATTATAATTTGGAAAGTTTTAGTTATGTTTTTTTAGAACTTCAATATTGTTATACCAATTGTTCGACAGCAATTTTCAGTTTTAAAAAAGAATTAATTTGCTGACATATTGGTGGAATTTCTAAATTTTTTAGATGAAATTGTTCGTGTACTGGAAATCAATGGTGTTTTCCAATATGAAACTGATGCGGTAAGCACTCGATTATTAATCTAATAAAAAAACAGCTACTAGTTAAAAATACCACTTTTCTAATAAGGAGAAAAAGTAATCTGTAAATTGAAGGTTAGTTCAGTCAGTCAGTAAATTTTAATTATGATTGTTTAGCAATCAAATTTTGAATTCGTTCCTTTTTTTTAAAACCATTATTAAATGCTTGAAATTAAAAACTCCGACTAATTTGACGGATCTGAAAGTATAGTAAGCAAATAATAAATTATTTAATAAAATCAAATAAAGTTTGCACATGAACAGCATTAGATGCATTCGATCCATTATCATTTCATTTCTTATTTTCGTTTACATTTCAAACTTGCATAATATTGAAGATTTTTCTTCCAAGTTTTGACCATCCCTTTATTACCAATTGATTGATCACTCAGCGAATAACTGATAATCCTCAATTTGATATCAGTAATGAAGTAATAGTGCTCAATTTAAATTATCACTAGAATGATTGCCTTTTGAGCACTTTCGTTTTCTAAAATTTCATTCCAAATTACAAATGGATTTTATCACGCCAATAATTTTATGAAAATTGCTGATACCATATGAATGAATCTGTAAAATTTTCTTAAAACGTGGTTCATTTACCTAATTTAACTCAAACTTGCTGGTAACACTTTTAGTAAAGGCGGAAAGTCTAATTATTTCAACAAAAGAAATGCCTATATAAACAGCAGGCAGAATATTTAATTTAATTAATAATTCCATTAAGGAAAAAACAAAACAGTTTTTTCATTTCAATCATAAAATTGTTGAACCATTTTTAACAGTTTGATCTTCTTTCACTTCCTCTTTCAAAATTTTAGTCAAATTATCCGGTTTGTAGATGTAATTGGACCAAACATCATCGTAACAAACCTCTTCAGTTTGTCGATAATTTCAAGACGCAAATTTAATTTTCCTTTCACATTAACAAAGTGACAATTAATTCTAGGTAGTTAATTTTTTCTTTTTTTCTTGTCTTTTTGCACCGCACATCTCAAAGTGGACTGTTATTACAAATGTCATAAGTAGAGCGCAGGGCTACTTACTTTTCAATTTATTCATTTCTTCCTTTTCTTTTAAATTAATATTTTTTTCACTTAAAACCTTTGAGTTTTAATTGTTAGAAATGTTCGGTACATCATCGAATAGCGTACACGGAAATTTTTCGTTCATTATTTTTCAAAATATTTGCATCTCAATTTCCTGTATTTGATTGTATTTTCTCTTGCATCTAATTGTATTGAATAAAACAAATTCTTCTCATATAAGAAAATTGCAATAATTTTAAACATTGATAAGAAATTAATGGAAAATGAAATGACAACATCAGCTAGATAGCAGTTCGTACCAGCAAATATTCTGTCAAAATTGAATCACTTTCACTTATCACCAAAATCACCTTGAACTTATCGAAGGGTTATTAGTGTAGTAATTACAACATTAGTATTTCTGTTAACTACTAACTCCCATCACTATCACTGATTAATTAATAATTCAACTGACTTTTCTTTGCTGCAAAACTTTATTCAAAAAGAAAGAAAGAAAGAAAAAAACTCCTAACCCATAATGCTACTACTTTTTTCTTTTGATTTAGTAATTTTCTATTCCAATAACTGCAAAATAATTTATTAATTAATGGTAATAACTGAGTGAATGGAAATGAAACGGTAAACGAGCAATAATGGTGCTTGCAGGCATGGAAAATGTTTGCTTGCAAAAACTTGCCCAATCCAATTTTCTTTTCTAAAACTTGTTTTTAAATCTTTTGATGACCACTCATCCATCCATAAAGAACTGCCGAACTGCACTAACCGGCCACAGTCATCAAATAGATTTGACAGAAGATTTTCTTTCATCTTCCGTTAATGGATATAGTTTAGCTTGATTTCCTTTTTTATCGGTCTCATTTCTGCTTTTTTTTTTTTTCATTTTATCCTTTATATATTCGAGAATTTCTAATACTTTTTGCTAAGGCATAAAATAAAAATCGAAACTGTTCTTTGTAATTTATTTAAATTCTATCACACATTTAGTTTTTTTTTTCAGAACCATATATATATATAGTTAAAAAATATGTATATCTAGTATATATATATATATAGTTTTTCCTTTTCTATGTATATGTTGGAATAATTTTATCATATATGGTTGAAATAAATTATTTTAATTAATAATTCTTTTATCACAGGAGCAATTCGGCGGTTGATAGCATATGGTAATTTTTTAATAATAATATCTTTTTAATGAATGATTCTATGATAGATTTGCTTTTTTTTTAAAACTGATTGCGATAAATTCAAATTTTTTATCAGGAATTTCAGAAGTGTTATAGTAATGTTAAATTTTTGATTCATCGTAAGCAAAAATCCAAAAATTTCAAGTTTTCCCTTTTCACTTATTTCAATTTTCATTGTACTGATTACAGCATATGTCGCAAATTTTCCAAAGTTAGATTGAAAATTAAAATGTTACTACATGAAAACAACTCAAAAGTCTTCACTAAGGTAGCTAGAAATATTTATAATTTATGTTGACACTTAATACTGGTTGCTATTAGCTGAGATGAATTTAAAATTCAAATTCCAATTTAAATAGACAATATAAAAAATTTACTATCAACTAGTTTGAAAGGTGTAAAATTAATATTTGCCATAAATCAGTGACTGGGAATGCACGAAATTTATATTTTCTAAGGAATTATCACTTTATGCTAAAGAAATCACATTTTTAGAAATTTGAAATAGAGCTAGAAATGGCAAATTTGAAGTGAAAATATTTCGAACAAATAATAAGTAAGAAACTGATCATTAAAGTAACTAAGTTTTGTTCGAATAATTCAAATAAGTCGAAAGTGCGGTCAATTGACCCGGTGAAAAAAATCTAATTAAAAAAGATGTTTAATTAATCATTTGTTGATGCAATTATCTATTTTATTTAGTAACTCCAAAAATCCGGTTATTCATTAGAGTTCATTAATCGACTAATCCTTATAGTCGAGTTAATTGTTTGTCTCGAACAAGAGGTCAAATTGCAGGTCATAAATTGTTATTTGAATTAAAATTTTCTTGAATGTCTCCCAAAATTCAAATATCATGCTGTCAAAAATTCATTCACTTTAGCATTCCGTCAGAAAAGTTTCCTTTCAATTAACAATTTATGATGCTAACAACGTCTCGCTGAGCTGTAGCCCAAAAAAGAAATTGGAAATCGTTCGAAAAGCTAATTTAAAAAAATATTTTTAATTTATTATCCTAAAGAAAAAAAAATTTTGCTACCAAAATCATCAAAATTTGCCAGATCGTTCTTCTCATTTACTACACTCCTTCCTAAGTAGGCAAGGTTTTTGTTTTTTGTTTCATAAAATTTTCTGATTAGTGTAATATGATTTGTTGATTTAAGCTCTTACTTTGCTTATTTTATCTAAAATTTCTTCATCTAATAACAAATTTATCTGTAAAATTTCGATATTTTAAAAATAATATGAAGTATTTGAGTGAGAACTGACGAATTTATCATTGAACTTAAATATCACAATTGGGAAGCGAAGTTTATTCATTCAATTTCACAGAAATGAACAAATCTAACAATTTGAGAAATAAAGTTAAAAAATACTTCTGGATATGCTAAGGAATCGATTTTAGCGTAAAATGTAAAATTTATAACTTTAATAGATTGTGAAAATTTTGGAACTTTTTTATAAAATTTACTGATCTATATAGTTGTTGTTTTCAAGCTAATTAAAGTTATAATTTGATGAAAAAAATGAAACTGAATACAAATTTCTATCTCGTTGATTGATATATTTTGCTTATTTGAGCAGTATTAAAATAATAGTAATTTAAATTAGTTTTAATGAAGGAAGCTAAAGATGTTAGTACAGCACCAAATTTTATAGAGCGAAAGAAAAATTGCAATGAAAAAATGAAAATCAATAGGGATAATAATTAATTCCCATTATTCCCACAAAATGTGCTCAGCGTTTCAAAAAATTCTTACTGCACTAAGATTTTTAGATTCCTGCACTTCTTTTTCTCGAATAAAAAAAGGAAAAACTTTGGTGTAATTTTCCAGCAACTTAATGAAAATCATGGAAAAAGGAAAAAAATCATAATAATTGTTAAATCAAGTAAATAACAAATATCTTTTTTCATTGTATAATAAAGCAAGTTCCACTTGAAAATTTAATTCCAATCAAATTAAACATTAACACTTTTATTTCATAGCTAGTAACTAACCATTTAAAAGAAAATATGTCGGATTGAATTGAAATTTTGCAACTTTAAAATAAAAAGTTTCTTCCTTCTTCTTTTATAAATACCGTCAATAAAAGAGAAATGGATAAATTTATGGAATAATTTGGAAATTTGAAAATCCCAAATTTTTAAAAATATTGTCTTTTCTCGGGTTACTTTTCTTTTTCATCACTAAGAAACTAGCTAATTCGTTTCATCTTGGAATTAAAATTTTCGATTTTGAAGTCTGACGTTACGATTAATCAAATGATTTCATCTTTATTCACAATAAGCCTTTCCAAAAATAATTCTTACGCTCTCTATCCAGTTCTGCAATACTCCGGTGAACTAAATTCGTGATTTAAAATATTCTAAACTGATTTTTTCTTTTCCTCATTGGAATGAATGAATGACTTGGACCTATCCAGTAATGGTAGCTGTTGCTTATTATTACGCTAGGCTAACTATTTAATTAAATCGTAATGAATAAAACTACAAATCGATACAGGAAATGTAAACTCAAAATTAGCCTATTTATAACGATCCAATGATTATTCACTAGTCGATAGATTATCTGTCACATTAATTTCGTATGAAATCTAAAAAACTTTGCAATTATTTCTTTTCTCCTTCTTTTTTTGCAATTTCAAAAAAAAAAATTACGGAAGGCATTTTCCTATTTAATTGTGTGATAAAAAGTAAAAAAAAAAAATGAAAATTACCTCCAACTCCATCCATTTTCCATTCATCAACTCCGTTTCTTATTCGATCTTTAATTACAATATTAATTTACAATTACAAATCATTTCTCTGAATATAAATCCATACCCTACAATTATTCTTTTTAAAGTTACTTTACAGTAATAACAATGATAGGTACGAAATGTTTGTTCACTTTTTTTTATTCTCGAAAATTTGTAGTTAGATCTTATTAAATCTATAAACACGAGACTAGAATGGTAAACTGAGATACAATATTTCAAAAACTTTTTAAAGCATTGTAATTATGTTTAAAATATAATTATAAAGGATAATAATTAAAGTCAATCATTGACTTTTGAATATGTAATGCTGTCTTTTTACGTTAGGCGAACTTCATAAAAAATTTTTTAACGCTTTATTTATCATATTGAGTGCCAAATTAAGATGAATTTTAGTCCAGTTTGAATTCCTATTATCATCGGATTAATTTTTAATAGCTAGCAATCTTGCATCGGAAGATAAAGCCATGCTTCCAAATTTGTAGAAGACTATTTCGTATTTCGATATGTGAAGCTTTAAAAATTACAGTCAAAACATTCAGAAACGAATTTAAAAAAAATGAATTCAGCCAAGATTAAAGGAAAATTTTCAATATGTTCATTTCATTTTTTCTACTAAATCAATTAAATCATTAGCACTCAAGTTCTGTTTTAAATATCCGAAATTTTTCGTGAGAAATCGAAATTCTAAAAAAATAAAATAGGTCAAAAAACATATATTACTGTTTTAAAAGAAAAAAATTTTTATATTTCTTCTTTTTTTNNATAAAATAAAATAAAACTAAATAAATCAATTTTTTATGAAATGAAAAAATAAACAATTATCCCTATGAAACTAATAACTTTTACTAAACGACAAAGACAGCACACAATTGATGTACATATATGCTGTGGCACTGAGATGAAAAACTTGAAATTTTCTTTTGATATATTCAGATCAGTAGCTTGCTTTCTCTTTCTCCTTCCATTAATTAGATATTTCAGAAATTAGCTTCATATTCTCAATTATTGATCAGTTGTCTACTTCTCTCTCAGTTTTTAATTAGCTTAATTAACTTCGTTTCTTTTAGGATACAGGAGTAAGGCGACCGATAGTGCGTGAGCAAAGTATTAATCGACCGGAATCGGTTATTCAACTTGCGCGAAAATTTGCCGAAGCAAGTGCTGTTCAAGTAAGGCAATTTCAATTTATTTTAGTTTCTTTTATTTTTTTCAGAAATTTGTATTAAGCAAGCAGAAGTGCATTTGTTATTTCATCGAAATATTTGCTTGCCAAATTGCAAAGGCTGTAAGTTTTCAATATGATCATTTTTTTTTTCATTCTTTAAATTCCAGAATAATCAAACACTTCCAAATTATCATCATCTATTATTTCATTTAATTCACACATTTTCACTCTTTAATCCATCATTAAAATGTTGTTTCGGAATTAGAATCTTGAAAAATTTCAAATTTAGCAGGAGTAAACTGTTTTCTTTTCTCATGTTCTCCTTTGAAATTTTATTTTGTGAAGTGAATTTTGAAGAAATAATTAGCAACCTTGAGAGTGAGCTTTTATGTTGAAAATATTTTTGTGACGTACCCATATTGCTTAGGAAACCTGTTATTTATTAGGAGTGTGAGAAAAATCAGTTTTTTTTTCTTTAAAAATAAAATTTTTTTTCTATTTTGTAAATATAAAAGTGAGTTCTTTAAAGTACACAAAAATATTCTTCAATTCATGGCATATTACCACTTTCTCCTTATTTAAATACAAGTGTTCATTCTCGTCTAACAAATTGTAATAATGTGTATGCTTATATACTAGCAGAAATGGTTGGATAAATTTAAAATATCTCATTTCAACAGTAAATTAGATATAACATCCTTCTTTTTCTTTAAATTCTAATTCAATTCTTAAAACATTTCAATCCAGCAATAATTTCTTCAAAGTTTAATTTAATTTTTGAAGCATTTTATTTCAGCATTAGTTTAAACATTGAACATTTTCATTTTTTCCGTATTTTTCTTTGTTAAATAAATTTCAACCATCTATTATAATTAAATTGCATTTTCACCTCAGTCATATATATTTTTACCAAATACGGACTTCTTTACCTTCTTTTTTTAGATAATTTAATTAATAATTTCACAATAGAGGAAAAAAAATTTTTTCTCTGCTATTGTAAAATATACCAGCAGAAATACTTTTTAACTGTGGGTAAATTACTTTGATGGCTCCGAAATTGAGAAATGCCCTTCACCTCAAAATTTATTTTGTTTTTTTCTTCTTTTTTTTCTTTTTTTTTTTTTTTAATGAATGTTATTTTAGTACCGTACAATTCGACTCCACTGTTATTGTTTCATCCAATTTGTATGCCTTATATCATTAGCAAGTAATTCTTGTTTACAAAAAAGAGAAAAAATTTTGCAATTTTTGAGACTTAATTGATGAAAAAAATAAATAAAAAGATAAAAGAATTATTTGCATTAACAAATAAGGTTCTGATTATAGTTCAATTTATCATAATTATAAATAAATAGCTAAAGTTGCATTGTGAAAAATTAAAAATATCATTCTATCTATTTGATTTATCAGAAAAAACAAATAGATTTTTGATACACCAACCTTACACTATCTTTTTTCTTTTTTTGTTAAGATAGAAATTTTAATTTGAGTTAAAGTAATGAAGAAGATCATAATTTATCTTTTTGCTTTTCTTTCATTCAAAAAAAAGCAAACAAACGAGAGGAAAAAAAAGCAAAATTGTCCTTTATTAGATATTGAATTATTTAAAAAAGCAAAACTTTGAGGCCTTTTTTCTTTTTTTGCCATTTTTGTGGTCAAAAAAATCTACTGAACTAATCTTCTCAATATTCATTACAATCATAAATAACTGAAAACTGTTAGCAAAAAAAATGACGGAAAAAAAAAATTGGAATGATTAGATAAATAGTTCATTTTATGCAGGATTTTTCGGTCACATCATTTTGCCTTATGTGAAACAACTATATATAATTTTCCATTAAAATATTTGCCGGTTACCAGTGCCTCGCTTAAATAATATATTCCTCCCTAAACAAAATTTATTGAATTTAATTATTTATTTTCTTCTTTTTAATAAGTATCAAATTTTCTCGTTTTACACAGTGCAAATGTAAGATATATATAATAATATTCACCTTGGCTTCATTTATAAATTAGGAAACGCAGTATTTCCAGGAAGTTAGTTCTAATTTTTCTTTTTTTTACGCTTCAGCGGAAAAGTCATGATTTATCGACAGTTAATTTTTTAGTATAAACTTTTTTCTTTTCGTTTTCCTTCTAAATAACTCCTTTTTTTCCAAACTTTTTTGGTTTATTATTTGTTTTACTTCTAGGATAAACGAATTTACATATCAAATCAAAAACTAATTGCAAACCGACAAAATTCAACAACATATTCAAGTGACAAAGGGAATAAATCAAATCGGAACGGTAAAAAATTCCAAAATTACTAATTTTCTATTGTCAGAACCTGTACTTTTAAGTTCAGAAAGTTGGAAATTTTTTTGACCATATGCAAGTTTTGGGGATGATGAATATAAAATTAAAATGCACATTTTATTTTATATCATTTATAACGATTCACCAAAAATTTTAATTCAAATTTTTTTCCAGAAAATGTGGTAAATTTATTTCGTTCCGTAGGTCCTGCTAATGCATTTTATTTTTAACTTTTTTTGACTATTAATATTTGCTGGAAAAGTTACTTTTATCTTCATTTTTCTTCTTCTTATCTCCCGTTTAACCTATTTTGGATGGTAAAACTTGTTTTATCTTTTTTTGAGAAATCCATAAAATTTCAATTTTTAAATTGCAAATTCCTCTCAAGTATTTCCCTCTCCAAGTCCAATAGTGTTATTTTCCTTTTTTTCTTGTTTGAAAATTTAATAAATAGCCAATGATCAGTTAGACAAAAAAGCATATTAATTATCAAATTTCAAATAATGGCTTACTTTCCTTCCAAGAATATCGTCCCGGAAATTTCCTGATTAAGTAGAACAAATGATGTGTCGATAATTTTCAAACGGAAACAAGATCAGTGAAGTTTTAAAAATAAAATTGGAAGCAATTAATCCTCTCCAGGAAAATGCTTTACTGGAATCCAGAAAAAACCCAAAAGCTTAGTCTTATTATTAATCCTAGTTTAGCACCATTTTCATTAGGTCATTTTATGATAGCAGCAATTAAACAGTTTTATCAAATTTGCTGCAACAATCAATGTCTGTCTACATTGGACAAACCAATTGCTGGCCAACTGTTCAATCATTTAATTTGATATATTTCAGAATCCATCCATTGCAACCATCTTTTACATTTTACAATTAATTAATACAATAATTACTTCCTACAGTTAATTAAAAGATCCAATAACATATTTGAATTTGATTAATATTTTGGAAATCAATCGATTATGAAAAAATAATTGCAACAAAATAATTGTCAAATTTTATCCTGCTTGCAGTAATTTTTCTAACATTATGATATAATAGGAAAAAAAATGAGAAAATTATTTGGAACATAAAATGGCATCTGAATTGTGTCAAGTTTTTTTTTTTTCAGTCATCGATTATAATCTACACCATCATCATCCACTTCAGCTCGATACCTTTAACAAGAAACCCGGGGGAATTGCTTGTCTGTGTAAGTTTTTGTTAAATTTTTTTTTTTTTCTTTCAGTACTTCATTCCATCAATAATTTCTCTATTTTTTTTCTACCGTTATAAATCTTTTTTTCTGCACACAAAATAATACCTTTTACTAAATATTTCCTTGTTATTTTAACTAATAATGATATGTGGTAGTGCTATTAATTTGAATGAAAAATCCAAATTTCAATCGGCTTCTATTAATTAAGCAAGCAACAGAACAGTAGCGCACTAACCACTGGCTAATTAATCGCAACCTTTCAAGTATAGCATCAGCAAAAATTTAGTGTAATATTTTTTTCTTCGTCTTCCTCACAGAAGCTAAAATTATCTGTTGAAATTTCATTAGCAAAACTAAAGGATGCTTAAGTGGCTTCAATAAAATTTTAGCTTCAACTAGTTTTCAAAATTTTATTCATTCACTATCTTTGCTATTTGCAATTTTGTTACATAGCCTTTTTCCTTTTCATCCAAAAAAAAGAAAAAATTAAGTTTAAACTGATTTTTAAATTTTAATCTACAAAGCTGTGCATCAAACACCAACCAACGGAATTAGTGAGATTTTCCGGATCATATAATCAATTCGCGTTCTATTTGAACTTTTGATAATAACCGCTTCTATTCTTAATCCTATCCTCTCATTATTTTGATGAACTATACTAGTTAAACTTAGATTTTGAAAGAAAAAAGGAAAGATAACATACCTTTGAAATTTAAATATCTTAATTTTCTTCCAGCTGTTTGTTTTTTTAAAACTTTCCTTCCATCATCATCATTATCGTCATCCTTTTTTTCTCCCAAATCATCAAATTATGTGATTCTGAAAGAAGATTAATCAGACATGAAACAAAAAAAAAAAATAGAAACTTTGAAATTTCGAAAAAAAATTTATTTAGATTAATTAGCCAATGCCTTCGCCGATTAAATATTTTGTTACATAGAACAGTTTCTTCTACATATATGAAGCAGCCATTTACTTTCTTTTTCATTTTACAAGTTTTAAAATTAAAAAACAATTAAGTAATTAAAATTTATTCAATGATTAAAATTTAATATTCGGCAAGATGAACGAAAATTTGACTTTCATGCTGCAAAAAAAAAAACTTTACATGTTACATTAAATACAAAATGATATGAACTTCCTAATTAGCATTGCTTTTTTTTTCTCTTTTTTTGATTTGCATTTGTTTTGACTATTTCGTAAAGTTTAATAACAGTAGAAATTATATGAATTTGCTTCCTAATTAATGACTGATAATGATAATTACTGACTATTATTAATAACTAGTATTATTGGATAATTGTGGAAATTTTTCGAATTCAAATTGAATTAAACAGTTTATTTTTGATTATGTTTTTTCTAAATGAAAAACAATTTAGCTAAATTTTCAATTTAGAATTACTGAAGTTCAAAAAAATCTTAATAATATCAGTTATTTTAATTTTGATTGCTTTTTTTACTATTACAAAAAAATATTATCGGCAGGTTCTCTCAATTATCCTAATTGATCATTTTCTCTTCAAATGCTAAATTTATTCACTGCTTTTAGAAAGAGCCTAAATAATTGTGAAATAAAAAAGATCCTTTTTTTTCTAATTTCTTAAAAAATTTTGAATTCAAACTTTAAATTTACTTTTCAGGAATTTTTTTAATTTTTTTTAGAAGAAAAAACAGAATTGTTATGGTTCTTTAAAGTGCAAATTAAATCCTCACTAAATCTTCAGATTAAAAGTCTTATTGCACTATGATTTCGGAATTTTTTACCTTTAGTTATTAAATTGAGTCTTTAAATTAAAAACTGAAGTCTATGCATGTATTTTAAATGATCAAAACATGTATTAAAACGATTACTGCATTTTTTTAAAAAATTACAGACTTTTTATATTTTTAATTTGCAATTCAATTTTTCCTGAGCTGAAATTAAAAATTTACATATCTCAGGTTTTTCTTTTTTTAAATTTATATACTCGAATTATTAATTAATTATCTCTTCTATTGTGAAGAGTTAAAATCTTTGCATAGAATTAAATTTATTTCCAATTCCCTGAAATATCTTATGAAAATAATTAATTAATATTTCGAATGTGCAAATAGCGGTTTAGAAGGAGAATTTACAATTCCTATAAATGTTTCCGTTTCTGTTTTGCTATTGCTGTATGAGAAACGATCATCGAGATTCTCGAGATTCTGATTGCCTTAGCTCGAGCTCTTTGTTCTTATCCATTTCTTGAATTTCCACTTTCCCAGCTTATCCTTCGTTAATTTCAATCCAACAGTTGTTCGTTTATTTTGCTTATATCTTTGGCCTCACAAGATTATACGTGGTTTATTTACAATTTATTATAGCAAATTCGAAAATTCACTTCAAAATGTA
This sequence comes from Setaria equina, assembly GCA_003012265.1. NCBI lineage: Eukaryota > Metazoa > Nematoda > Chromadorea > Rhabditida > Setariidae > Setaria > Setaria equina. Next base: position 21,492 of record PQVD01000956.1, read on the forward strand.
GTAGTGGAGTTTATACAGTTTTAGAAATTTTGCTAATAATTAGTTTGATTTTGACAATGATAAGTAAAAATTACTCAACGAAATGATTGCAATTGCATTAAACACATTTAATAATAAATTTTCTTTTGAAATTCATTTATGAATTGACTAACATTTTGGATACCAATTAAAATTCCAATGATTTTACAAAATTTTGAAATGCGTTGTATATCTAATTAGTTAATTTGCCCTTTCCGATGTCTTTCTTTATTTTTATTTTGCAAGTTAACTAATTTTAACTTAGTTTTTGATTGATCAAAAATATTAATTAAGGAAAAGAATTTAGCTAAAAAAAATTTTTTTTCTTTTTTGAAAAATCACTGAATGACATCATCTTTTGTCTTCCCTAATTCAGCATAATCATTAAATTTTCGGTTCAAATATTGTTAATTACTTCGGTTTTGTTTTAACATTTATCTTGAAATAATTGTTTTCGACTGAAATGTGGAACTTTAGCCAATTTTCACTCAACTAATTAGCTAATTGCTAAAATTAATGGTGTAGCAACACAAAAATATGAATTAGTAATATCAATAATTTTCCCTTAAGCGTTTTAATTTAAGTCCTAAATTCATTGAAATGAATTTAGAAATGAATAAAAAGAACAACATAAAAAAAAAGTAAAGATTAGCTGATGAGATGAACAGAGTGATTCACTTTTTAATTTTCAGGTTTTAAAAAAGTTAAAATTTTAAAAAACAATTTTCCAATTAATAATTTAACGATTCAAAAAATGACAAATGATCAAGTACATTGTCCTGACCGTTTTAAACAAAAGCAAAACAAATTTTGGTGGAAATGATATTAGACCATCCTGAAATGAGTATTTGATTAATTGCCAAAAGTAATTTTATATATAAGACATTTAAATAAATATTTAGTAATCAAATTTAGACCATACTTTTAAAAAGACGAAAATATTTGAATTTTCATTGATTTCATTCGATCGAAAAATTGTAATAATTAATAGAGGTGAGGAAGACAGTGAAGATTATACTGCTGATAACGGAGTTCGATCATCGTCGACCTCTCTCATCTCCTTCACACTATCATCTATTTCTTCTTTCATCAATTTTTTTTTTTTTTTCTTTTTTTAAATCTTTTTCAATTCCATCTTTTTTTTTCACATTTAGCATTGTTTGTTTCCGTATTCCATGAGTCTTTTTCTTCTTTTTATCGATTGATAACTTTGAAATTATTAGCCCATGTTAAGCATTGATTGATATAAAAAGATTTTTTCATATCATATCAGTTATTTATTATATAATGTTCTTTTTGATTATGCATGCATGAATTTTTCAGCAAAATTAAAAACCTCTAATTAGCTTAAAGGGACAAATGGAGAGAGCCAAACGGAAAAGATAGATAAGCGAAATCCTGGGATAAGTTAATCAGTAACAAACAAAACAGATCATGCCAAGGAATGATTGCTATAGTTAATGTATAGCAATAATAATACCAAAATTAACATTTCGGTATCATTTTTCAACTTTTGTGAAGTAAATTGATATTGGATACTAGTAAATATTTAGTCAAAATTTTAATAAATATTATAATGATTTTTTTAATTCTTTTTTTCCGATAATTTATTTTTCTTTACACTATCACTACACCTCATCTTTTAAACTCAACCTCAAATTTATATTTCCTCATTAATTTTAGTAGAAAGTTTTGATAATTTAAATAAATTGAACGGAAAGTTTTGATTTGGAAATAATTAATAAGTATGAAATTACATCGGAAAATCTCTAACAGCTGATTCAAGCATTATCTTAACGAAATTCATACCTACAGATTTCATTCTGATTATTATGCAAATGTTGCGCTAAAAAAAAAATAGGAAGAGCTGCTAATAAATAACGAAAATTTTTGTTTCCGAAAACCTCACTAATCTTCATACTTACAAACTACAGAGTCAGTGGAAAAGCTTATCACTTATAACAAGAAAGTTAATGGTTCTATCGCATTCTTTAAACATCCTTTAAAATTAATTAATTCATCTAATATTATGATTAATTGTGTTTATCATATCAAAATTCTCGGAATATTGTCACTTTATCAATTTTTTTAATCAATGTTTCCTTCTACTTCATCTCACTCTCCTATGGATTAAATAATTTTGACCAATTTCTAATTAACAATTCGACCGAATTAATTTTTGCACTCTTTGATTGACCAAATAATAATAACACGATTTTGCTCACTGCTGTTTAAAATTTTACCTGGTAATTACTTCACATGATAAGGTTGACAAGATATTAGGACAGTGAAATCAGAATATTTTATCAGCCTTATCATATGGAATAATTTGATGCAGAAAATTCTATTTTTGTAATTAGTCCTCATTTCTAGTTATGTGTCTTCTCATAATGAAATATATAATTAATAACTCATTTTCCACTTCAATATATGTCAGCAAACAGCCTTAAGATGTTCAGATCAAATAATAATACCGATTATTAATTCCTATTATTATTTACAAAAGTTGTTCAGGTTATGGTAAATTATTGAATATGTAGCAAATTTAAAATGTCCCTTATATTAAATATGTTTCGATAAAAAAGAAAATCTAATATGAAATAGTATATTTGTATATGTTCAAAGAAAACTTTATATACATATGCGTAATATAAAGCAGAAAACTCAAATAAAATTTTTTGTTGAAAAAGGAATTGAATTGGATCAAAAAATAATATATAAAAATGCATTATCTTTATTCAGTTCAATTCAGTAGTCTTTGAATCGTCTCCATATATACAGTAATATTTTCCCTTTTTCTTTCTCATTTGCAGATAACGATAAAATGTCAAAGGTTAATGTTTTCAAACAAATGGATCAAGTGCATCGGGCTAGGTTTGTCACTTGATAACATTTTACTTCATATCATTTTCAAAATTTCACATGCAGAAAATTTATCATTATTTTGGATATCAAATTGCAAGTAATCAGTACCAAAAGTAGTTTTTTTTGAGCGAATCAAATTTGATTTAATGTGAACAAATCAAGAAAAGAAAACAAATCATTTTATGGACTGATATGCTAACACTTCCTGTTATCATTTAAAATTATATGATAGCAGAAAGAAACAATTGAACATTTTAGTCTGTATAGGAAACTATAATCTCGTTAATATTTAGTCAATAAAAGAATATAAATTATCTCTAATGATAACAATGAGAATGTTGTTAACCGTGATAAGGCCAATAATAAAAGATCTTGGAACCCGGAACATTTTATTAACAAGGCAGCAGTAGATTTTGGCTTTTTAAAAACCTATGATATAGATTTATTTTTCCACTTTTTCTCGTGAAAGATATTCGTTTTTCCAATCATCTTAGGTAAAAGTAAAAATAGGATCTCTTTATCCATTGCTTGATCTTATCATTAACAATGATGTTATTATCATTAGCATAAACGATGGATTCTAGCTATTTCATTTCAGTCCATCTCTACTTATTTAAAATAAATAATTGTCAGGCACCTTACTTCAACAGCCAAAGTAGTGACTTAGTCTATAATTAACTTAATAGTCATAATTATACATTCAAATCAATTCTATATTCAAGTTATCTCGAAGTTTTCTCGACAAAAAACAAAACTTTTTCAGTCAGCCACAAGCTGGACAACCACTCAATCCATCATCAATAAAAAATGCTCTTTTACGATGGTGTCAAATTAAATTAGAGAACTATCCGGTAAGTGTTTTGAAAAAATTGCTCAATTCCCATTTTTTTTCAAGTTAAAAAAAACTTTCCGATTAATTTATCTTCTTTCATTCGAATTTTTTATTCAAACTAACTCAGTTCATTGCAGTTTTCTTCTTTGCTTTTTTTTGCTTCCTGAAGAGTCAAGGTTCTCTTAATTAAAATAAGTAATTTTCTCTTGTTATAGTAATAATTTTACATCTTAATCAAATTTTTATGTGGTAAGTGGCAAAAAAATGTGCCGAAAATTCACTATTATTTTCCGAAAATATAAAAAAGATTAAAATAGAGAAAACAAAATTTAACAGTAGAATTTGAAAAGAAAAAATACATTTTATATTTCCTATGAGTATGGATTTTTCCTGTGACGAACATTTTATTTTTCAAAGGTTAAAATAACGAATTTTTCGTCATGCTGGGCTGATGGCATGGCATTTTGTGCATTAATACATCGATTTGCACCTGATTCGTTTGATTTTAATACGTTGAATCCACGAAATCGACGAGAAAATCTCGAATTGGCATTTAGGGTGGCCGAGTTAGTTTGAAATTTATTTTTTTGCATCTTAATTAATCACATGTTTCATTTATGAGCTTTTTCTTTATAATTCATATTGGAATTTTTACTTAAATTCTAAATTCTCTTGCTAGGAATTGAGGAATTTCCAAATGATGTGACTAAAAAAAATTTATTGTAAAAGAAAAAAAATTGGTCAGTCACATGAATGATATAACATTTTTGATAATAATTTCTAGCATTTCCTTGTAATTTTTTTTTAATTAGTGAGAAACTTAGTTTATTGCAATATCATCATCAAAATTTCAATTCGTTATTTGAATAATTAAATAATTAATTAAAAATTTGAAAATAATATTCAGTTAAAAAAAAGAAAAAAATGAAGTTATAGTAAAGAATTTCTTTTAAATTTATAGGCAAAATGGCATCGTACCGTTGCTTGAGGTGGATGATATGCTACTAATGGGTGATCGGCCTGATTGGAAATGTATTTTCACATACGTTCAATCATTTTATAAAGCATTCAAAGATCTATGAACTTTGATGCATCTAATTTTGATAATATTTTTCAAATCTTATCATACGGAATGGAAAATACTTCCTGCTAATTGCTGATAAGTTAATGGAGAAAAAAATTTGCAGCTAAAGAAGAGCGAAAAAAATTTTCGTCATACTATTGCTTGCATGATAGAAATTAATTAGGAATAATAATTCAGTGGACTTTTTTAAAAATCAAATTTTGTGGTATTTAAATTAATTAAGATTCGAAGAAAAAGGTTGTTCTACTTAAATTTCCATGGATTTGTTCAATTTAGTAATTATTGAAGTGAAAGCTGCTCATATTTAATTAATGGCAGAAAAGAAGTAAAAAAAAATAAGTACAGGATATTGAACTTTTAAAAGTATTTTCAGTCCAGTTATTAGTGTTAAGTTTGCCTAT
>PQVD01000959.1:475-25506 GCA_003012265.1 Setaria equina
AAAGGAAAAAAAAAAAGGAAAGTTTGCTTCGCTTCTTGTTAGTATTGAAGGATGGATGGAACATAGATTTTAGGGAAAATATTCACTGATCATTTTTACAGGGCTTTTTCTAACAAATTTTTCCCAAGCTCATATAAATAATTTAATAACAGCAACGCCTAGTTAGTTTTATAGAAATAAATGATGGCTGAACAGTTTGGATTTTCAGAATGACACTTTACGACATAAAATCTCCCACACTATTTTAATAGCCGATTATGCATCATTACCCCAGTGAATTAGGAGGATATTCACTGAGAAGGGAACTCTCTGGAATGTTTCGGCTGCTTTTTCTCTGCCTCTAACCATTAAAAGGCAGTTCAGAATTTAGCTAACAGGACTGTTGAAACTTGAATTTTTACCATAGCGGATTTTCGTGATCAGCCGAAAAAGTTTGTCATTAATTAAACAATGGTTCTGTGCATGGACGACATCACAAATACCATTCGTTTCTTTAAGCTCAGCTAGACAGCGATTGCTGCTCGATTCACTTTCTCATCATAATACATACCCTACCTATTATGCATTAAGCAGACAACTAAAATTTTAACCTGAAGGGATCGAAATAGCTGAATTAAGCTTATTATGCCAGAACAGAAAAGAAACTTCTAAACATTACTAACACTTTTAGCTCACCGTTTCTGATTCGCTTACCCTCAATTCAAATAGTAAACAAGAACCCATTAAATGTGCAATCCAAAATTTTATTTGTTCCACCCTCTTAATTCTACTACCAGAAAAAAAAAATCCATTGTCACATAATACCAATTGTAATGAATGAATAATTTTAACCAGATAAAAAAAGCACGAAAACTACGATGCAAACTGGAAACACAATAACGGAGGGACATCTATCATCTCCGTACGACATACATAACAACTAATATATTACATTAAAATGAAAGAAGGGATTTGGGATATATCAGTTTCTGTATTCTAACGGAACATTCCACTCATCAACGCGCTACGAGTTTATGCCTGAGGATTTCGGAATTTTTGGCCAGCATAAACTGCCCCAGATCCAAGTTCCTCCTCGATACGAAGTATTTGATTATATTTAGCAAGACGCTCTGAACGGCATGGTGCCCCAGTTTTGATCTGTAAGTTAAAATATAATAAGGCAATTGCTAAACAGTAACAAATGGAGGACAGCCAAAGTGCAGGCATAAAATTTACAGAAACTATTTAGGAAAGTCATTAATGAAAGCCACGACCAATTTGCATACTTCACTAAATTAATGCTATTTTCAAACTCAAAATATTTTCGCACATTCCATCACTATTCATTATACACTGTTAGAATTTCTAATAGTAATACTTCATGAAATTTAAAGCGAAAAATAAAGAAAAAAGAAATTTAGAAAATGAATGCAACACTAGACCTGTCCAGTAGCAAGACCGACAACGAGATCAGCAATGAAGGTATCTTCCGTTTCACCGGAACGATGCGATACCATTACACCCCAACCATTTTTACGGGCCAAGTTTGCTGCATCAATCGACTCGGTTACGGATCCAATTTGATTGACCTATATTTGAATGTATCAGATTCATAATTTTAAACTAAAGGTGCAAGAGGTTACAATATTCCATAAAGAGTTTTCTTGAAAAATCCAACAGAAAACCTTTAGCAGAAGGCAGTTGCAAGCTTTTTGCTCTGCAGCCAACGCAATTCGTTTTGGATTTGTAACCGTTAAGTCATCACCAACTATTTGAATATTTGTATTAGCCAATGCCTTAGTCCAATTTGCCCAGTCATCCTGGTCAAACCAGTCTTCGATTGAAACGACTGGATATTCCTGGATCAAAATAATGATTTAATTAATTTTGGGTATATGAAGAATTTGTCAGTTGGAGTTTCGGATATAAATTATATAGATGTAATCTGCAAACCATTTGAAATCCGCATATTTATGAAGGGTTTTATTTCAGTACAGTGAAATGAATCGCATTTCACTAAAAAATTCAGTCATAATACTTAATTACGCCATCATTTTTTTTGGTTCTATCTATCGATAAATAACTTCATAGTCAAAACAAGTTTATAACGTCTGAAATCGAAACCTTAATGAATGACTGATAAATTTCCATCATTTGATCACCGGTTTTCCACTGAGTTTTATCCGAATTCGGATTCTTGAAATCTAAATCGTACAATTTATCTGCCTCCTGGAAAATCATTAATACTAATAATGAAGAGACTTACGACAATCATGAATTGCTCAAATTTGGACTCTTATTATATCAAATTATTGCAAATTTATCAATTATCTACCTTGTAATATTCGGAAGCAGCACAATCCATGGCAATTGCGACTTTTCCTGTATATCCAGCAGTAGCAATAGCTGTGTTTAATAAATCAAGACCTTCCCTGTTATCTTGAATATTGGGAGCAAAACCACCTTCATCACCCACTGCTGTCGCATCGAGACCATAGCGTTTTTTGATTTCCGCCTGAAATATTTTGAGGTGCAACATATTATACTCTTTTCAAAGCGTGAAAAAAAAAATACCCTAATACTTTAGTAATTAATTCCAAGTGCATTTAAGGAAAAACTGAAAATAAGGAATAGGTATTCAAATATATATGTAACTGCTGATCGTTGAAGACCCAGTCAACATACACTGTTAGCAAATGCTGTCAAAAACAGCGCAATTTTACGATTTCCGCATCATATCAGAATACAAATATAAGCTACTCCATTAAAAAATGCTGAAATTAAATAAAGCATTGACATAAAAACTGGAAATTGTACCTTCAAGTAGTGGTAAATTTCAGAACCCATACGCATTGCTTCGCTGAACGAACTAGCTCCAACAGGCATGATCATAAACTCCTGAAAATTTTCTGCATTAAGAGACAGTGTTCCACAAAATACTTTGATTTTAAAAATAGCCGTACTATGCTTATAGGAATGTAATATTCCGAAATATATGTTTCCAGCACGGATTAAATGAACTTTAAATATAATTTTTAGTAAAATGAAGAGGGATTTCTTTATATTTATGGAATTAGTTTAAAAAAACACACTTTAAATAACTCAGATAAAGCTTGAAAAAAGTCCGAATTAAAAGAGAATATTAAAATAATCCGCACTCACCTGCATTGCTAACTTGTTACCTGCATGAGAACCACCGTTGATGACATTCATAGCTGGAACTGGTAGAACAACTTGTTTGGTACCAGCCAATTCAGCTATATACTTGTACAACGGCATACCTTTGTGTACAGCACCAGCCTTGCAAACGGCCAGTGAAACACCCAAAATTGCATTGGCACCAAGTTTCGCTAAAAAAAATTCATAAAATATTTGAAAACGGAAAGAGAAAGTGAGAATGAAAACGTGTGATATTTAAAATTTCAGGAGAAAAACATTTACGAGAGAAAAAAGTGAGCGCTTGCTTAAAGTATATATTATTGAAAAATCATATTCCTTCAAGTTGAAAAGCCTAATCAAAGCAGCAGTAATGCTGCATGCCTATTGTAAATGCATTCAGAATATCTATTTATGTAACAAAACTTTTGGAGCAAAAAGTTACCTTTATTTTCGGTCCCATCGAGTGCCAACATAAACTGATCTATTTCACGTTGTTGTGTTGGGCAGAAATTCTGTAGCGAAAAATAGCTTTTATTTTTCAAGCAAAGCTTATAGTAACGTAACGTTTGTTTCACTATAAGCCAACACTGGCTATCTCAAGTATTCGTTCCTGTTGTAATATATTCTACTCTGTTCCGTACGCCAGCCATCAAGAAACAATTTTTGGTCTTTTTTTATAAAAAGATATGCGATACGCGCTTGAAGCTTTAAATATTTCATAAATACAAACAATATCAACAGAACAATCTTCTTAATGCCTTAGTGTGTCAATAGAAAGCACTTTATATTAGGCAATATACACATGAAATAACAGAAGAACCTTGGCAACCAGCGCTGGTCCAATATGCTCGTTGACATTCTTAACAGCCTGTAAAACACCTTTACCGTGATTTACGGCTTTATCATTGTCTCGAAGTTCAAGCGCTTCATGTACGCCAGTTGAAGCACCACTTGGTACAGCCGCACGGAAAATACCTAAATTTTGGGCGGTAATTTTAAAAAACACATAAAGAAAACACAGCACTTTTAAATCTCGAATTTGAACATAAAGTTTTTTCAGACTGTATAACGACTAGTTAGAGTATTATGCTCTTCCGAATTATCAAATAAATTTTTTTTTTTTTTTTAGAAAATTTTATGCAATTTTGAAGGATTCACAATCAATTCATTTCATGAAGACGATGTAAAAATTATTGGAAAAAGCTGAAACTACAATTCGCTAATTTTTTGTCCTTCCTTCTCTTTGCAGCCATTTTTCTCGCTGCTGATTTCAATGGCTGTAAATTTTAATGTCCCTTAAAGCTCACAAAATCTAAGGCAACTAATCTGATCATTACAATATTAAAATCAAAAGGAGTACAAATCGCTTTTTGTGTTACAAATTTCATTTATGATTTGTTTAACGATTTGAGGAAATCGCTAAGTCCTTATTCTTTGTATGAATTACGGAAGTCATTACACATGGTTCACGATTCGTGACCTTCCAGATTTCCATTCCTTTTCGGATTCATAAACATCTTGGATTTGTAAATGTGAAATGGGGACTTTTTGATTTCAAGAAGGTGTTCAAAGAAGAAAAAAAAAAAAGAAATACAGCAAGGTAAAAACTACCCGTCTACTGTGTAATGTATTATCAGTATAATGCATAATGTATATTATATTATCAGTATAATATTATTAGATTATTATATATTATATTATTATTATTATAAATTATATAAATAAATTATTATATTATATTATATTAAATTATATTAAAGATATCCGTGGTATAATTTTTTTGTTCACATGGCTTTTCACATAATAAAATGAAATTTATCGTTTTTTGTTCCCTGTGTGGTAAGAAAGATGTGGCACATTTATGATAAGTGCAAAAATATAATTTTCGTCTATCGAATGCGAAAAGCTGGTCCAGATTGTTGTAATGTTAGCAGTGCTGTCTTTAAAAACAAACGTTTCAAAATTTATATTCACAATTTTTTTTTGGTATTATTTAATTTAAAATTTATAAAAATCGAATTTTAGAAAATGATAGGTTTAATTTGATAGCTGCTTGAAGTCTATATTAATCGAATGAACTAAAATTATGTTGATATAAATGTTGTGTGTTAAACTACCATCGATTTTTTCATAGGCAGGTGGCCTTTATCACATTGTATATTCCTGTCGTAGTCTTGAAATCAAAGTTTCAGTTACAGGGAAATTTTAATGAATTAGAAATTTTTATCCGTTTTGAATTAAGTTATTTGGAATAATTTTTTGGTAGCAAGTTAATTTAAGCTTAAAGATTTCTGTCTTAAATTTCTTGATAAATACCAAAGAATTTTAGCGTCACCTTCATCGAGACACATTTTATGGACGACGAGGTGAGTCTTCAGAAGCTGCCATACTGAATGTTAAAGCCGATATCAGGTATGAAATTAATGTAATTTGGTCAGGTTAGTTTCATTTAACTTTGCTAACTAAGCATTGAGATTTTTAATGTTGGAAATTATTATGCAGGTATTTCTCTCTCGATGCAACCTTCAGCTAAGTAAGCTTATTTCAGAATAAAATTAACTGTTAGTCTTGATACACTTGCAGAAGAATGAATGAAGCAGACGTTGATCAATTTGATGACGATTTTGAGGATGAAGAAAGGCTGATGCAAGCCGATCGTCCATCAGTCATTCATAGGGCACGACATTTCAGACAACGCAAAAGAAGAAAAGGTATCAGAAATTGATAAGGATTTCCGATTAGATCACTGATTGATATTAGTTATATCGAAAGGCAGCACGTAAATATTTGAAATTCCTATCGTCGGATAGCCAATATTCAACTTACAGAATCCTTAACTTGTTCTTAGCAATCTTTGAAACTTAATATGACGGTAGCTTTTGTTTTAACCTCTCCATAATATGAATGGATAAGACCTACTTGGCAAAAGTTTACATGATCTAGATATCACTCACTATCATTTATTGATAATTAAGCAAGATAGAAAGAGATGGAAATTAAGTTATGGCAATTAGTTTGGAAAAGAATTCATTGATTATCAGTGAATGGCAGTTTACAGATATCGAATAAGCTTTCAGTATCTTTGTAAACAGTCCACCAATAACGGTACAAATGAACTTATGAATTTCTTCTTCACAAGTATCCATCAGCATGATACTATCAATTTGATAACAAACTAAACGATAGTTAGTGATAATAATACGTCTAGACATATCAAATCAAGAGGAACACGTAACAGATTTATCTTAATCTAACGTTTTATCAACCACTACAATCAGTTAAATTCCATTTCTCACATACCATATAACCCTTTGGCAACACCATCTGTATGTGCGATTTTATCAGAAAAATCTTCAAGGACAATAATAAGTTCAAATTTCACATTAATTCTGTCCTAATTTTGAAATTTTATGTGTAATAGATAAACAGTACATCCCAATTAGTTATTCTGGTTAAATTTTGAAACAAAATACTCCAAATTTTAGATCATCCCAATCAATTATTAGCTCAAAAAAAAAATGGAAAATTCTGAATTTGCATTCTTTTTCTTAAGCAATTCATGCCACCCTCAGAGTAATTATCATTACATTGAGGGTTATAACTCTGATTGATGTATGTTTCCAGTACCCATTCAATGAATGCGGAAAAAGAATTTGATTTCGTTATTTCCAAGCCATTTCTGCTCCTCATCTTTATCTCCTTTTGCAAAATGTGCCAAATTTTAGGTTGTGGTGCTTCTAGACATGGCCATCAGCAAATGCTATGCCCAACGAGAAGCTCACATCATTACGATGTTTGCATAACATCGGAACAATTGTGTGACGATATTGCTGATTGTCCTGGTGGCGAAGATGAAAATCCAACAAACTGTCTCTTTTATAAATCTGTAAGCTTTTTACGGCCACTGTTAAAAGTAATAAATTTCGGATATTTTCTATTTCATTCCTTTTCACAATACAGAAATTTTCAAATTTTAGTGTCAAATTTGCAGATAAAAGAGCAACTCAAGCATATTTACAACACGGTACTTCTGTTAGCCGACCATGCTGCGGGTCAGAACAGTCACCATGAACTGTAACCGACTTCACGAGGATTTACGGAACCCCATACTTGTCTCACAAAAAGACCGAAACTGAAGGACAAAATGGATAAATAAGAAGACAGTCAGACAGAGAAACAACACCGATTGGAATTTCACGTGGGCGCAAAATGTCTGTATCTTAACAAAAAAAGTTTCTTTGGCAAAAAAAGGTAAAAAGGAATTGGAACCCTTTTCCCTCCCAAAGATTTTACCTGTTAGTTGATCTCATTGTTCACTTGTCTTTGGGCCTAACTTAACACACATTTTGTCATTAACAGTTTATTTGTATTTCTCTATAAAATTTATATTTTTGTTTGTGAAGCAGTTCCCTTTCATTAGCAAAAATTAACCACTATCATCAGACCGAAATATGAAAACTTAATCCAAATAGGTGATAGTGGAAACATTTCACCAAGCGAGATTGAAGATCGATCACACTTAACAGATTAACAATTATATTTATGACTGTTGTGTTTAAACAGGTCGTAATGCTGATCATATTTAGTCAGATCACTCACTCATACATAATCCACGTCATTAAAATAGATTAACTCTGTCTAAGCTGATTTATTCAAACTTTACGGAAGAATAAAATTAAAACATTCCACGACAACATGAAATTAAAGCTTTCATCTCTAAAATTCACTTCAGCAATACTGCATTCTTCAGAATAGTGTCCAGAAGAATGCTTTGGTATGGCGAAGTTTATTTACGAAATAAGGAAAAAGCCTCATCTGTAAAATTTGGCTCCCACTTTGCCAGTGGTTTAATCAAAAAACCAAGAAACGAAGCTGTAATAAGCTTATTATGACTGCTGAAGTACATTGTATGTGTTTGATATGAAACATGAAGTGTTTTATTAACAGAATTATTAATTCACAAAATATGCCACTCTAACCAGAATATATAAAATACAGGAAAGATATGTCAGAACCAGGATCAATAAATAATTGAAAAGTATTTAAAATTTTGTCTAAGGAAATTTTGCAACAACTGTCTAACGAATGACTTACGATGAACGATTTATTTTCACTGGATAAAAGATTAAAAATTCCATAAAGATAATGACAGAAATTATCGGCAGATAATTAGCTATTAAATCTGCAAAGCACAACTGGCTCAGTTTTATTAAATGATCAAAGGAAAACCTATCAGTCATCAAATGCCCACTGTTCATTTTCTTGAAATTATGTGTAAGTGAAAGTTAGTAATCAAACGATATGTTCAGTGTTTTATCGAGATAAAAACAATAAACAAATGATATGACAAGACAGCAATTCGATTGAATGATTCTTTTATATCCATTCTATAAAGATAATATTATCAGGTAAATTCAGTGCTCCTTATTACGTTTCGGATTGTTTACTGCAACATAATGGAAAAGAATAATGAGTGCAAAAATAGAAACACCGACTAAGTTCGAGAATACAGCCAACTGTACGTCTGTTATCATTGTACTGTTTGTTCACCTAAAATATTATGGTTAGAACTCTAATAAATTCCGCACCTGTATCACTTGACATAAGTTCGGTTTCAAAAGAAACAAAAACAGATTAACAACTTTTTTTCCTCTACTCCAATTATTTCTTCTCTTTTTTCTCTTTTATATGTTTCACAAAAGCACACAAACCTGATCCGCAGGAAAATTCTTCGACTGATCAAATAACTGATACAGCTACTTCTCTTTTTGACTTACTGAAAAAATAAGTGCATGAAAGATCAATTTGAAAAAATAGCAAAAATAAACTTAATATTTCACAGTGAAGGAGTTGTGCATGAGAAGTGAAGACATTACATGAGGTGGCGTATGGCAAAGTAACATGATATAATTTTAATACTATATCCGGCTGCAAATATTACTAAAAATTGTAACGGAGTAGCTTGCACATGCTTCATCAGTAAAATAGCGTGAAAGGTAACTGAAAATAACATGCTACCGACTGATAATAATATAAAAACATCTTGAGCTACGATAAATTGATGAGAGACAAGGAACGCAGGAATCGTTTGGTCAGTACATCACTTAATCCGTAAAAGCCTGAGCGCGTTGGGAAAGCTGGTGGACGTTTTCTATATCTATTAAAAAGTGATCTCATAGAGGCATTAAATAATTGCATATTTTATGAACCGACATGAGCGCCGGCTAAATATAATAGAACGGAATCCCGATTCATACACCTGCAATCCAATCAACCTCAATCCCGGTAAACCTCACCTTTTTCTCTTTCTCCCTTTCTCTGAACTATTTTACTGCTTTATGTCACTCCAACCATCTGTCTGTAAATTTCTTTGATAACATCGTATTCAAAGAACTGGTGTGAAAGAAAGTCAAACACTAACAAGGAAAACATTCAACAATGGAATGCAAAATCCACCGACACAATCAGCAGAACTGGACCTCCTTTATCACATTTCACATTTGATCCGGTAATTTTTCATAGTGAGCACTGTGAAATGTGACCTCGACGATCGATAAATGAGAGGGGATAACGCAATTAGGGATGATGTCGGGGTTCGCTTGCTTTGGAGGGGTTGTTCTGGCGGTTGTCCTATTTCTATTACCAGAGCTACTGTGACATTCTGTTTTTGTAGACCCGGGACAGGTTTACTGATCGTTGAAATATTGTAGTGAAAGGTGCTGGAATTTCATTTTTCCCAATGCTGATTTGATTTGGTTTCATATGGAATCTTGTCCCATAAATAAATGTTGACGTTAATCTTTCTGGAATTGGAATACTTTCGCTTCATGCTGTGAAATTTTTGTTTCGTTTTGTTACTAGCGCAGTACATGTTTTACTTTTACGAGTAGTCCTTATCGAATTGGTCTTGTTTTTAAGTTATCGATGTCATCAATACATTATAAATTCAAAGCAACACTCGAATACAAAACACTGGTGTTTGATGGTTTGCATATATCTGTCATTGATCTCAAGAAGGAAATATGTGAAAAGGAAAACATTAAGGTTTGGAATTTGCTGTTACTCATTTATCCAAGAAGAACTTGAAGAAAATTTGAAAAAATCCTACAAATGTACATAAAGTCTTGCAGTTATGAATGTAGAATGCTTTATTTGAGTTGCACTAATAAGGATTTGCAAATACCTTCAGTGGGTTAAGGAAGCAGAAAGTTTTTTTTATAATAGAAGTTGGAGAAATCGGAATTCTGCTAAGGAATTAAAGACAAATGAAGCTTTGTGATAGCCATCGTTTCCGATAAATCTTCAAAATCATCATGAGGATCCATAGGAACTCCGTATACTATATAACATTTTATATAGAGAACCAGACTTTAAATATCTTTTTAAGTAATATTATTTAGATATGACTCTGTGGAATGTACTTACAACACTAGAAATGTTTCAGGCGGAATCCTTCGACTTGGTTTTGACAAATGCTCATACAAAGCGTCAGTATACGGGTGATGAGCTGATTCCGCGAAATTCATCAGTAATTGTTCAACGGATACCACGTGATAATGCTGCAAAATTGCCTAAAGTGCAGTAAGTTCATCGTTTAATTTCAATTGTTATTTTTTATATCCAAGCTTATTCCTATGTGAGTATTTTTAATGAAGTAACGTCCTTTAATTTATTGTTGGCTGCATTCTATTGTAAAAATTTGTCGAAGAATTAATTTGTCAATTTTTTTAGGGATACCACAAATTCAGGCATTGTTACCAAGGCCACGCCAGCTGAAGTTCCCACTGTTGGGCATATTGATTCAGTAAGCATAAACCTATCGGTTTTTCTGTTTTTGGATAATTTCAAACTGAGGATTTTATATTTTTGCGAGTGTTTTTCAATTTGTTGTTTTTCAGGAAGAATTCGATAAAATGACAGAAGAGGAACGCTTAGCACATGTGAAAGAAGTATCTGCATACAAATATTTACCTTCGAAGTACGTAACTGCTGAATTGCCCTTGTTACGTCTAGTTAACATATGGTATCATATGCCGGAAGAAAAAGTTGAGGCCATTTGTTAAGCTCTAATGTACACGCTTCAAAATTTTAAAGTATTTTCTTGTTATCCACAATGGTATATCTGATTTTTGTTTGAGAAATCTGGGAAAGCTTTACGGGTCTATAAGTTAGGTCAACCTTCCAATAAAGTTTTAGTTTGTCGTATGTCGAAATATACTTTGAAGTATGAAGATATCATGTATTAATTAATAATATGTTCTTTTACTTTTGTAATGTTCTTGTTTTATCATTCATTAAAAACAGTTTTTTAAGTTTTCAAAAGAAGACGTCATCAATAATGTCTGGTCCGCCGCCACCAACTTATGTATGCAATCGATGTTCACAGTCAGGACATTGGTACAAAAACTGTCCAATGGTAACGGTCATTCTATATTTACACTTTTACGTTCTATCGTTTAATATACGCAGGAAAGATTTACTGTTTCACATGTACGCATTTGTTCTTTGATTTAAATGACAATTTGATTATTTTTTCCTGCATATTTTCATTTTTCTGGTACGGGTATATCATTCTCAGTCATTTTTATCACATATTTACGTTTTACCATGGGTTAATCGTTATCACTCTTTTATGAGTTGATGTTTTCCGGTGTAGAGTTTATTTTCATTCATTTTCTTTGTAAGCAGCAATGAAACTGTAACAGTTCATGTCATTGAATGGTACTTCTATACGGTAAAAATCGAAGACGGATAGGAAGGTCACTTCCGAGAGAGATTGAAGAATATCGTAATTGGGGTAAGGGTTAAGAAAGGTAGAAAATATTTCTTTTGATGTAATTTCGGGCATCATAAAGCAAATCACGGTCTGTTTTTCTTTTCTTTTTTCTCCCAACTTTTCATGAACATTGAACTTATTTACCCTGCTGACGCAGATAAACCTTAATGTGTAATTCATGGTTCAACTAATCTCTCTCGGTGTATTTCATTTTTTCGAGTAAGTTTTGTTCACCTCCGATAAAAGAGTTATAAATTGTACTATATTCTTCGTTCATTTTCTTCCTTTCCCTTCATTAATATCTTGACGTTTCGAAAAAAGAAAACTTACTACTTCTCAATATAAAATGGAAATGGAAGAACTCTGATGGTAATGGATAAAGGTCTGCGTTTGCGGGAAGGAAAAATTGTGGAAGAAACATCGAGGATGCAGTGATGTGCTAGTCTTGAAAATAGTCTATTGTAAGCTTAATCGAAGATATGCTGCTCCAATTTTATGATTAAAGTCACTAACAGAATGAGATTGTTTGGATGGATATAAAAAAGTTAGGTAACCTAAAGAAACAAGGAAAGGTAGAGTATTGTGATATCAGTGGTGGATGTAGATACTGCATTTATAATAGTTAGAGATCCACGGGTTATCATGAACTTAATACATTGACTAAAAAAAGAAAGAACATTCTTGTCATTTGTACATTCATAATTTCCTTTTTTTAAACATTCTGTAAGTCGTTGGCCAAATGCACAAGTTGGATACTTTTGAAATATTTGTGCGCGATCATGTTGTGTGAGATAACATTCTTTTCTATAATTTCTTGAACGTTTCAAATTTAAAGTTCAGGTTAAGCTTTTAGACACTTTGAATCAAACGTTGTAATTACTGACTCAAAACATATATGGAGTAAAAGAATTTTGTGACGCATAAAATGATGCCGCACATTTAAAATGACGAACATTTTACTTTATTGCTCCTCTAACATGTTACTGTTTTTTGTTGGAAGGCTGCTGCATCTCGTAATCCGATCTTTGTTCATTAGTCGTAATAAAATAAAAGATAATTTCTCATATTAGGATGCAGTTGCATTGAAATGTCGGAAAAAATCCGAAATTAATGAAGAGTTGGGTTGGGGTTTAAGACCGGGAATTTAGGTAAATTCAGATTTAAATTTAGTATTAGAGTTCGAATTTGTTTTCTCGAATCCGAAAACAAATTGATGTTTAAACTTTTCAGTAATTTATTCAGTGGAATAAGTCCAAAGCGTTTAACCTATGACTAGAGAGTATTGGAATATGTGGAATTTTTATTTCATTATTTCAGATTACGAGCTCCTTAATTTATTATTGGTCCTTTCAGGTTATGCATATATGTCATCATTTCAGGTATTCGTGAGCTTAGCGGTAAGTCATTTTATTTTCCGATGTAGCAGTTTTTCCATTTCAAATAAGTTTTTTCATGTCTTTTTTTAGCTAAATACGCGCCGTACAACGGGTATAACCATGGATGAACTGATGGAAACAACATCAGACGACCCGTTGGCAATGTTGCATCCATCCGGGAAGTATGTTGTACCTATTATGCATTGGAAAGCACGCCAAAAAAAGCCTGAAATTGCTAAACCGGAACCCGAGATACGGTATATCCATATATTTTAATCTGCGCTTAATCTGTTGTAAATGTAAAGTTGCATAATATAAATCATAGCTTGAGGCTGTGCAATTTTAACTTCGTGTTGATATTTGTGACTGGTTATCATTTTATAAAGACAGTAATGAATGACTGGCTCTCATTTCGTATTCTAAAATGCTTATTGGCCCGATGAACTTGGGAATTTTTCTCCACTTTTCCTTTCTTTTTGTTCTTTGACCGTACAAATTTTGTGGCAATCAAATCAAATAGATTGCTGTTTTTTTTTTCTCTTTTCACTTTCAAATTTCGGAAGTTTACGGTAGATTTCTCTCTTTTTCTGAAAGAAAAAGAAAACAGTTGTTCTGAAAATCACAATATTTTTTTCAGCAAAACCAATGGGATGAAAATCTTTGCACTTCAAGTGATTTCGATAGTAACATTTTTTATTTCAGAGAGATACCGCCGGAACTGAAATGCCCAATATGTGCGCAGCTTTTGCGTGATGCTGTCTTAACAACTTGCTGCGGTGATAGTTTTTGCGCTGATTGTTTACAGCAACGTTTACTTGAAACACCGAACGCAAAATGTCCTGGATCAAACTGCTTTCAAACTGCTGTATCTGCTGATAAATTAGTTCCAAATTTAAAGGTTGGATTAAATCCTTCCATTTCGAATTCTTTTCAATTAAGGTTCAGAGTTGTCTCAATTTTGAAACAAAAGGTTTTAATCATTATTATCATTATATTTGTATTATCAGATGAGAATAAATACTTCCAAAGTTTTAGATGCGACAAGCTGTTGAGGCTTTCAAGCATGGTGTAGTTCATGGTGCAGCATCAGAGTGTGCAAGTGAGTACTGCTCATTTTTCTAGTAGTCATCATGATATTGAACTTCGTATGTCGTGATGATTTGTTAAAAGGCATAAATTTAGACAATTCACCGCGTGTTGAAGAACAGTCAGTTCAACCGGTTTCACGTGTACGTATTGGCTTAAGTGGTCGTCCTCAGCAAGTTCAACCTGCTATTATCATTCAACAGCAGCAGCAACAACAACAGCAGCAGCAGCAGCAACAACAACAGCAACAACAACAGCAACAGCAACAGCAACAGCAGCAAGAAACAAGAGGGACTCCTCCACCACAATCACAGGTTTGTTATAAAATATCTCTATATGATATTTATGTTTTTCAAATGGAAAATAAAATTTATCCACTAGGTTTTTAACGAGAAATCATTATAACTGAGCAAGTTATTGTACAGTCGCTCGGAAAGTACTGAACTCTAGCAGCTCATGCAAACATAAGAATTGAATTACAACACTTTTTCTAAGTGCCAATGGTGTTATTGATTGGCCAATTACTTTTTTTTTTTCGAACATTAACAACAGAGTGGTCACTTTAATTGTGCTTTTTATTTCACCATATTTAAAATACGTTTTGCTTATGTGAAGCAGCTGTCGATTTGCTTTTCGAAAGTCTCAGAAACCAGATCTCATTAAAATGCCGGAATATGAATACTACGATTTCGAAGACGAATGTTAGAAATTGAATTATACTATTATGGCTTTGATTTGTACAGATCCAAACGGCAGCACCTACTTACATTCTTCAACCCAGTACAAATGTTGGAATTCCGTCCGCTGGGCAATCTCAGATCGCTATGAAACAGTTTCCTTCGAATACGCTCATACCATCATCAGGAATAGCAACAGCAACAAATCAGCCAAAAGTTATTGCACCTGCAATTCTAGCTCCAAATGTGCAACAATTAACTGTCGCTCCACCTCCTCTTCCTTTGCCGGTAAATGTTCATCAACCACCGCCTGGTTATCCAACATTACTTCCACCAGCGCAACCGTTACATGTTGCTACTAGTTCATCAACAGAATCTGTCGCATCAGGGACACATACTGCCAGGTATAGCTGTCTCTGTTTTGAATCTAGTTCTGGATCTAAATTTTTAAATAACATAGGATTTCTCAAGGAATCCACACATAATTGATTTTTTTTTTCAGAAGTATTAGCGCAGTACATTTAACTGCACCTCCTCTACTACTTCCACCAGGGGTACAGCCACCACCGCCAGGTAAATTTTTGTGGCCGTTGTTCCTATAATATATTTGAGTGATAGAAAAGTATATGTTACATTAAACATTCCCAACTTCCAGGATTATCAGCAGTTATATATCCACGTGTTCCAGCTCCGCCACCGGTTAAGGATGCTTGGGATGAATATCTAGAACGAAAAGATAAGGTAATTATTTGTTCCACATGATGTTATCAGAAACTATCAACTACTTCCCGTAAAATACTTTGAATTAGTTTTTCTCCTATTCTTTCTTTTATTGCAAACCTTTTGAAGGAAAGCCGCCAACGAGCCGCTGCACCATCATCACGTCGACGTCGACGTTCTACACGTAGTACCTCATATTCAAGTAGTAGCACATCTTCCGAATCTTCCAGTGAATCATCTCGATCAAGATCAAGATCATCTTCACGGGATCGAAATCGCTCACATCGCGACAAAAGACGTAATGATGGTCGTGAAAAACATTCTTCGAGAAGAAGAGAGTAGGATTCCTTCAAAAGCAAAAACCCTTTTTTTTTTTTTCCAAGTTTTGTCTCCTTGCCAAGATATTTTCCTCAAGTTTGAATTGTTAAAAAATGTGCTTTATTATTTGCTGGTGAGATGATTCAAGATTTTAACGAGTACTAATTATTTCAGTTCACGATCACCATTTCGTAGTTCTTATGCGAGCACCCGTTATCATCGAGAAACACTAACTTCTTCCTTTAGTCTTTACCAACATCCATCAGGTGCTGCTGCAATCGGTTTACCGGGAGCATCTCTTATTCATCACCGTATTCCTTCCCTTCTCAATAGTTATTGTTCATCACAGTATACGCCAAATCAAGCAGGCCAGACGGCAGGTTATACTTCCTTCAGTAATGGGCCAACACCGAGCTATCGATCATCGAGAGCATATGTGGAAGAACGGAGTAGACGACGTTCACCTAGGTATGGTTAGATCGTAATATTTCCTGGATTTTTTTTTAACGATCTTTAGGATTTCAAATTCTTGCTTTTTAGATCTATACCAAATAGACGTAGAAATGAAAGTAGAGAAAGGGAAAGTGATCGAAAAGAGCGAACCGAAGAACGGAAACGAGGACGAGATGGGGATGAAAGATCACGTCGAGAAGATCGTGAGCGGAAAACAAGGGAGGATAGCGATAGAGAGGAACGGAGACAAAAGGTTTGTTTGTTAGTAATCTTACTTGAAATATTTTCAGATATTAGTTTATAAAAAATTCTCATTTCAATGCGGAATTTTTTCAGAAAGATAAAAGCAAACGACGACAAGAGAAAGAATCGAAGGAAGTAGAAAATGCAGCAGAAGGTGCTCGACAAGAAATTATTAAAATAGAAGAGGAAAGGAATATTGGTGGTGCAGAATTAAAAGAAACACTTATAGGTGGCGAAGTTAAAGGGGAAACTGCTCTACCTATTGATGATAAAGAAACGAAAAGTGATATTGGAAATCTTGCTGAAAACATAGAAAAAGAAAACGATACTGTGGATGAAGCTCTGCCAGAAGGCACAGCAATTGAAAGTGGCGCTTCAGGTTTTCGTGTTAACGAGGATGATGGTTCCGGAGCAGAAGCTGAAAATGAAAATGAAGGGTTAGAAGATGAAAGGGAAGCTGCCGATACCAATTCCGAATTAGTGGTGGTGGCAGAAGATAAGGATAAAAATGAGAAAAGAAAGCATAAAAAGAAGAAGAGGAAGCATCGACGACATGAAGGAGATGGACCAGAAGACGACGAAACTGGACGTAGGAAGCATAAAAAGCATAAGCGTAGCAAAGAAGAGAGAGAACAGCGAAAACAGGAAAAGGAAAAACGGCGTGAAGAACGTCGAAAGCGACGGCAAGAAAAAGAAGCTGGACGGACTAATACTACCGAAAGTGTAGAGAACAAAGGAGATGAATGTGAATTGAATAGAACTGTTGGTGAAATAATTGATAATGATCGTGAGAGTGGCGTGACCGTTATGGGCAAGGAAACTGTACATGAAGTAAAAAAGGATCTTGTGTTAGAATCTATAGAATCGACTGGTTCCGAAATACCGGACCAGAAATGTGGAGAAAAAATGTTTAAGGAAACTAAACCAAAAGAAGCTCAAGAAAGCTCTGGGAACGGGAGGAAAAATGATGGTAAAGAAGGGCGAAGTGGTGATGGATCAAGTTTTTCAAAAAGTAATGAACGAAAGAATGGAGGGGAACGTTCCAGACATGAAAAGGATAGGAGACATAAACGTGATTCAAGCCGCAAACGAGATGAATCAAAAGATGATTCACGAGTTGCTAAGAAAAGGAACGGTGAGAAAGAAATCAGGAAGAATGAAGAGAAGGAATCGAGGAAAGAAAGTGACAAGTCTCGTAAAAGTGACAAGAAGGATGAAAGGGTGGAAAACAGAAGGTAGGAGTATTGAGGCATTTTTCAGCTTTATTCTTTTAGCTTTAGAAAAGCATGTTTTAGCCTACTTTTTGAAGTTTCGAATTTAACATTTTATTGAAACTCAGCCATCTTTTGTTGGAAAACATTTCAAAAATTTAAGGTGGGATAATAAGGAAGACAAAACAAAAGTCGGTGACAGAGAATTTAGGCGATATGAAATTACTGAGAAAGCTGAACCGGAAATGAAGAAAGAATCGAGGTATAAGGAATATGGTAACAAACGTAAAAGTGACACAAGTGTGCGTTTTAATTATCATTGCTTCCTCAGTTATCATTTTTTCAGTTTTGCTTTTTACTTTCCAACGATTCGGATTTTGAAACTAAGAAATTTTTTTTAACCTTTTAACTTTCGAATAATTAACTTCGATTTTTATTCCAGTCTGGTCGTTCTGATCATAAACGACCACGTCTAAGGAGCCATTGTAGTCGGGATCAAGAGCATAATGGTTCCAATAAACCAGATCAAAAATTCTCATCGGAAGTATCCGATGCAAAGAAAGCTGTCGAAATTAGTGAAATTGGTTCAGTAGTGAGAAATGAAACTGATCCGTTATTGCTGGGTCAGAAAAAGTCAGGGTTAAATCCACGCACTATGGATTCTACGGATGGGTCTGAAATTCCTGATGCAGCTGATCACAAACGGTTAGATGAAATTAAAGTTTCAATCGAAAAGGAGCTGGAACGGAAAGTTGAGGCAGTGCCAACTTCGAGCAGTTATAATATGCCAAATTTGACCGTGGAATTGAAATCGGGGGGTGAGGTCAGTATTCATTTAATTTAGGTGACTTGCTGGAAAACGAATATCGAGTATTTGTTCAACTTGTTATTTCAAGTGAGGGCAGTTCATTCTGTTCCGATTTCTCTGAATGGAGGGAGGGGTGATGATAGAGGTGGGGAAAAAAAAGTAAGGAACCGAAGGGGAATTTGTGCAATCTTTTGTAACTAAACAAATAATATACTCACAGGTAGAAGTGAGTTTTTAATTCCAAACTCAACAAACTGTAAATAATTAGCACCATTTAAAATTAAATCAATTTAATATCCTCTCAGAAACGAGTGACACGAGAAAATATTTTCGAAGGTGCAACACCTCATTTCAACGCACGCCAAAAGATCAAAATGATTTTACTATCGGAGAGCGAACGCAAAGCTGCCGATCGATCATCTAAAAAGAAAGTGAAGTGATATTTGGGTTTGAAAAGGAACTTTTGTAGGTAATTCAAATAGGCAAGCAATCTTTTTAAATTCGGTTTCTCAAATTCTGTGCTTAGATCTGAGCAATTATCATCACTACGGCAAGTTCGGTCCTTTGAATAATTCTAGTGTTTATCATGTAAGAGATTTTAATTCTCAGTTAGTTTTCAGTTCTGAAGGAAAATTTTTTGTTTTTACCTAAACAACATTTTAGACATCCATATTTCTAAATTTTATATTTTTAATCTTTTTAAAACTTTTGTCGGACCTACCATTATATTTCATGTTGTATAATATTGAAATGGTAAAATAATTCCACCTTGTACACCACGAAAACCTTTTTCTCAAGTTGAAATTCCGAAACTTCTATTCTGTTACTTGTCACCAATGTTTATTCTGGAAAACTCTTTTATTGTTTATTTAAGTTCATACTTCAAGAAAAACTTCTGTCGCCTTCAGATCATACGGAATCCCGAAAATCCTGTACCATACTATCCTCTACCTATTATTTACACCATGGACGTTGTATTATTTCCACTCAAGTGTGTATCCTCTGATCATAAATGTTGTTTTTGTTGTTGTACTTGAAATAAAAACGGCTTTATTATCCGAGAATTTGCACTACAAAAACATTCGTTTTTATAACAGCGTATTACTGGCTTGGATTTCAAGAAATTTGGAATTTGTAGAATTCATCCTTTAAAAGCCTCATATCTTCTAGGAAAGGAATCACCCAAATTAGTTTCCATAAATGGCAAAGAGAAAGAAAAGTAAGTTTCGTAGCACTTCTAGAAAAATGACAAGAATTCGGACAAAAGTTGTCAGTGCTCGGATATTACTGCGAATGTTACGAGATGATAGCACTTTAAAAGAAAAGTTACAAAGATCTATAAGCCATAATAAATATTACAAAAATACAACATTCATCTACAGCAGATTAACGAAACCGTGAAGGTGAAATAAGGCAGACGGAGGCGTACTTCGATTTCGTTTCAATCCGTTTTTCTTTTCTTTTTTTTTCCAAGTGATTTTTCAGTACTTCTATTTTTTTCAAGTGACTTGCAGTACTCTTACTCCCAAAAAAAAAGAAAGAAAAAAAAAAAAAAATAGAAAAGGGAGAGGAACTGAAACAAATGAGCTTGTGATGAAGTAAAAATTTTCACAGGATATAATCCGTTGACAAAATTCCATACGGCTTCAGACTTTTGACGATTTCGCTCATTTCCATATCAGGATCATAAGCAATTTCCGTTTCTCCATCTAAATTTTCAATTAAATGCACCTTATCCGACGAATAAACCATAATTTCACCATCCGCATTACATGGCATATAGCACCTGAAATGAATTTTGAAAAAAAAATCACTAAGAGTTTCAAAAAAAAAGAAAAACTTCGGCTAGAAAAACCAGACTGTTATATCAAGTTAACTTTTATCCCTTGAAATATATTTATCCTTTTGTCATATAATGGATGCAGACCATAATAGAATAATTAATTCTGAGGCAGTACCATAAATACATTTCCACTATTTAACCAATTAAGAGCTAAAGGGGATGACCTTATTTTGCAGACCGCTTTTCCTTTAAAAATTACACAAGCAAGTACAATGTGCTTGCATTTTATATCCAAAATCTTCAAAGAATTAAGAATCCATTTAATATGTTCAACAACTAGTTCATTTCTAATCTATGATAAAAAGTAAAATTTGGTAAACTTGTAAAAGCGTCGAGGAGAGATAAAAATGAAGAAAAAATTATTCAGAGAAGGAAGATGGAAAATATACCAGAACAAAAAATACTAAGTCACAGATAAAAAAGATTAAGTGAAAACAAATGAACTCACCAGCTATTACACTCATCGTCCAATTCCGAAATGGAACTTCTAGCTGGCTTGACACGTTTGAAATTCGCACTTGAGCGAATCTCGTCAATTAAATTCTGTGAAATTCGCCGTCTTTCCTCTTTTGTGGTATAATCAGCCAAGTCAAGTAATGGCTTGTTGTGAACATATTCATGAATCATTGATGCATTTTCATTTACAGATTCTCCAGCAGTTTCCATGGATTCCTGAGGTTCTTCCGTACCATCATTCTCTGTTCGTGCTTTCTTCATTAGTGGTTGCTCACCGGGTGTTGTAGTTAAGAGATGAATTTCTTCAGTTTCTTGTTCGTTTTCAATTGCTTCATGCAAGCGTTTTTGTTCCAATTCGTCACCTCTTACTTCGTGTGGCTTCCACACATCACGTAAATCGGTTTTCAGGCTTTCTTCCTTTGCATTAAGGCCCCAACTTCCTTCAAGCCCAACACCTTCAGTTGCAGCCTCAAGTTCTTCAACAGGTACGGGCTCGTAGCCTTCAGGTATTTCCTCACTTTCAAACACAACATACTGACCATCGGCATCTTCACCATATGTATACAGAACAGGGCCACTCACTTCATCTGGATGACGCTGTCCACGACGAAATGAACCATCTGCTGATAAACTTTTCGCTCGATCAATCCTACCTAAACGATTTTGTCGAAAATACGATTTGCGTACGCGACTCCATGATGGATAAATTTTCGGCAATTTATTACTTGATGAACCTTCCGTGGATGCAAGATCGATCGCCCGATAAAAACCCTAGAATAAAAAAAAAAAAAAAAAGAAAAATTGTACAGTTTGAAATTGCTTCTGTGATCATCAGTATCTTTTATTGGTTAGGAATTGGAATAAAACTACCACGTAATGTCTAATTTCTTTTCATATTATAAAAAAGGAAAATCTTTCCGGAAAAAAAACTCTATAACACTAAAATCCTTTACGAAAACTATCTGCATGAAAACTGCAAAGTGCATATGAATAAAGATGACTAACAACATGAATAACGATTATTTTGACTGATGCATCAAGTATATAATATACGTACCTCAGCATATGCTGCTTTTGGTGTTTTAAGACCGATACGTATGTCTTTCCGATTTGCACGATCCAAGCTTGTTGTAGTTGCTTCGATTCGTTTCGTTGGTTTACAATCTGGATGATGCCGATGATGTTTGGTACCCACAATACGTCCATTTTCCATAATCAAATATGCTTGTGGCGCACTTTTATCGTTCCGACGGAATTTGAGGCACTGATTGCAGCGGTAATAGCGCTTTCTACCATCACCTGCCACCCGAACCAATGCATACTGCCGAACATTTTCATCATCAATCGGAACTGTGACGATAGTTTCATTTAAATTTCTCGACAAAGAGTAACTATAGGTATATGCTTCCTCATCGTCAAGTCTGAAATGATATTTTCATGTTTGTAATTTTGATCTATCGAGATTTTTCCATGATTCTGAGATACTAAGCTTTGAACCATTTAACTGACTACTTCATGGATATTTCAAACTTTTAATCTTGATCTAGTCAGACGATAGGGGGCTAAAAAAATATCGAGGTTGAATACAAGTGTCGAAATAAACCCGAGCATAAAACAAAACTTAATTGTAAAATGACTTACTCGTCTGCCCCAGCCCGTCGTTGATGATAACCACGTTTACGTCTTACTTTCACATTAACCTAAAACACAAAAAACACATGTAGGTAAGGCATAAAACTTTTTTTTTTATTGACAAACAAATGAGTGATAAAGTACCTTGCCCTTCAGTCGTCGAGCAAGCGTCGATTTTGAAATGACCAAACCAGCTTCATCTTTCAACAATTGACTTAAATCAATCAATGACGTTATTTTCCCTTCTAAGTAATCTTCAATCAATCTTACAGCCACACTATCTTCCCCGAATTCCTCGTCCAAAGCTTTCTCTTTTCCTTGATTAGTATCATCTGCAAGGGATTAGTATCAATCAAGTTTCATCTACATCATACTTCAGGTAGGCTTGAATAAATTAAAACACTAGTGACACAATAGGTAATTTTACGGTTTCACCATAAATTCAAATCAAATCTAGAAAAACAACTGCAGTTTCAAAAGGAAGCAAAATTTTTATGTGATTGATCTAAACATACTTCCACTGGATGACATCTTATTGCACTGTTTGCCAAATTTCGTTTACTCGTTACCTAAAAGATTTCTTTAAATATAAAAATTTTTATTACTGGTCAAAAAGCCTCGGTATCGCTCCAAGTAAATAAATGAGTATGTACATAAATAGAGGAAAATAATATCAAGCATTATCTAACGAATATAAAAATTAATACGGGATATCAAATTGAAAGTAACACATACCATTCTTACTACCTGACGCAACACAGCAACGACAATATTTCCAAGTTCTGGATATAAGGTAAGGTAATCTCCACAGCACCCATCTTAGATTTGGAGGGAAATTCAATTGCAAAGAGGGAATGCTTGCAACAAAAATCCGTGTCGAATGAAAACCTCGACATCCCGATAATCTGGGACAGGAAGAAATCAAGTGTGCAGATCTACAGAATTGTCTAACGAATCACCACAACATACTAATCAAGAAGTTCTGACATGATCAAAACGAACTAACCCATTTGAAATACCAGTCCCAAACCTAAACCACTATTATTTATTAAATTTGGAAATCGTCCTCTTATATTTTCAACAGTTTTGTATGGGAACTGCTTCCACTAGTGCCTGCCTACTATTATTAATCAGGCATCGTACTTACTCCATTGATTTTACATCACTACCAGATAGTCAATTTTTCCCGAAAACAATATTTGAAACTCAGTTCAGTCGAGAGTAACAGAACTCTGCATAACATATTCAAGCTTAATCCAAGAACAAACAACGATATTCTAGATTCGAGTATTACCTAAGTCTACAACAACTACTCGTAGCTCTTCATTGTTAAACAGTAGCAATATGCTAACAGCTATTCCATATGCATTTGCTTATACCGTTTTGCCATGATGAACTGACCGTATTCAGATAACAAAACAAACCATAATAAGTTTATATAGCATTCCCAATATGTTCCAAACTATTTCTAATATGGAGATCACTACGCTTCAAGTGAATTCATAAATAACATAACAGAAGTGTCACGTAGACGGAATTATACTTTCGGTAATTTCACAAGTGTCTCTTCAATTTTGACCTTATGGAATTGTTAGTAGAAGATAATGAAAGTGTAATATCCTTTAGGACGAATTAAAGTCACTAGTCAGAATCTACTTTTCATACTGATAAATGTCACATACATACAAGAATTGGACGCTCGGTCTGAATGGGTACACTTAACTACCGTTCAAGTATCAACGTCAAGAACGCGGGAAAGTGTTTGCGTCATGTACATAATGCTCTTATAACGTTTCAAGTAAATTATTAAATAAGCTACAGAGATGTTTCACGTAGACCGGAATTACAATATATATTAACAAAGTGAAAAAATCACGTCAGCGGCTACGTAGTCATACGGAAAACCAATTTTGTTCTCAGTGTTTACATTATCTCTTCAGTGCATATAAACACTAACGTAAACTACTTGACGGGTGTTTCCCTTCCTTTTTCAATGTTTATGTACGTGAGGAGACACGTGAGATACGCGACACTCCTTCCCTTTTCACTACTGCACCAAACCGACCTAATTTCACATCGCGTCATTTATGAAATTCCCCGCGATTCACACAGACACACACGCACGCTCAAGTAAATGTAAAAAGCCAAACAACCAATGAAAATTTCGTGTCTCTCTCTCTCTCCCTACCATTCCAGATATAGAGAGGTATTAGAAAATGAGGAAATGATAGAGAGAAAAGAAGAATGGAGTATGCGCAGTAGAAGAAAAAGTCGGAAAAAAAGAGAAAAAAAAA